>JAPZVO010000423.1:0-40163 GCA_029962745.1 Echinometra lucunter | reverse complement strand
CTTAAATAACTTGAAGGATCATGCTATAAAGCACAATCAAATCTTGCTTTCACATACATCATACTCATTTCGGCCTGAAATTTCTTTTTAAACTCTTACAGTGCTGATGGCACAATATATATGACATAGAGACCATGTGTGTTTTATCAAACATTACTCCACCAAGAAAGATGTATGGTGATAAAAATATATCAAAAGTTACAGGTTGAATCTAGTATTTGAAATATCTATCAGTAATTATAAGCTACCATAGGAATTTTTTTCAGAAAAGTGCAAATTTCTGAAAGGATCCATTCTCACTTTAGCATAAAACAATAGCAAACAAATGAGAAACAATTATGTAAAGGTCCAGAGGGAAATATAGATCTGTTTCATAATAATGTTCATGCATTGATTGGTAAAAAGTACAAACTTTTGTTATCATTGAAAGAGTAATAAATTTTCTACAATATACATGTATCTGTATAGAAGTTTGATTTGATTTGATTTATTTTTCTGTTTTACAATATATAGTTATGGTAAAGAAGTCCGGGCATTTGAAACGTAAGCACTGGTCATACTTTGATTTAATCTTGGAAGAAGCTAAACCCCTTGGCACCATAACTTCATTGCAAGTTCTATCAAATGGCCAAAAAAATAGATAGCCCTTCGTTGCACTAAACCCTTGATAAAGTTTCCTCCAGGGGGTCAATTAAGCAATACTGGTGACAGTAAATGGAGAAATGTATCTTCCAAATTCATCCTTCAACAGTCAATCCTGCAAACATGAAACTCATTATCACCCATCCTTAAATAACTTGAAGGATCATGTTATAAAGCACATTCAAATCTTGCTTTCACATACATCATACTCATTTCGTTCTGAAATTTGTCTTTTAATGCAGAGTATGACATATGACACCATATATACTGAATTACATTACTGCATGATTTATTTCCTAAATATTCCAAACTCATCACATGATAATATAAAGATTCCAATCATATCACATCCGTCAGTTGCATTACTGGTAAATGATAGAAGACATATTATATCGAAGAAAAACAAAGTTATTACCAGGAATCTTAAAAAAATCAGACTCAGTCTTTTCATTTAGATTTCCTATCAATTCTTATTTGAATTTAATATAGGCAGTCTCCCCCTGACCATGCTCCTTGTTTCTAAACAAGATCAGCCTCCACAGTACAGCAATTATGATTTCAGGCCCCTGTTCGTACAACGCATCTTCCCCTGGTTAAATTCATTATCATGAAATAAACCATCCATACAATGGAGTTTTCTTAATATTCAGGGTGGGTCAAGGTTACCTTACCAGTTTCCAATATCAGAAAGTATAGCAGACAACTTCCATAAAAATTTGAAAATCATGTTTTTGTACTTGTGGAAATATTCCACCAGGAATATTCCCCTTACTCTACACTGTATCAACTCCTTGTAGTCCCAAGTTAGTTTGTACATCTTAGACTGAGAATTTTGATGGTATTCGTTTCTATGATTCCTTACACTTTCTCATTCATTTGTGTTATACTTGTAAATATGGTAATTAGGCCATATATGACATAAGTAACTTTTCTTCCATTTGAAGACTTTGTCTCACTCACAAAATTTTAACCACTTTATTCCTTTACAACCACGTCATAGAATTCCTAAAGCATCTTCACTTTAATTCCTAAATGGCAAGCATTCATTTTAAAATAAATATTGCAATCATCACTTTCATATCCCCCCCCCCCTCTCTTGTCAGATTGTGCCCCTAAACCAAAGTAAGGATTGGAATCAAACGAAGACACTTCTTCCCAATATTCCATTATATACATGCATTTTCCCATTTTGTCAGTGTGGAATTTACAAATCCAGTCATAGATAACACCATTCTTCTCATTTCTTGAAATTTTTATCCATGGATCAAGAATTTCGAAAATATTATTTCTTTTAAACTAGTTTGATTCTATATTTCCTGAATGTCTTAAATATCTTCTATGCTTTAATATGTTGTTTGGTTTTTTTTGGGAGGGGGGGATGATGCTGTGAAGTTGTCAATTCAATGAACCGATTCACTGAAGGTTTTTTTTAATTATAGATGTAAACACAGAGCAATGAATATTGCACCTGTTACACAGGGACATAGTGAAATAGAGGAACAAAAGCTCACCTTTGATTCTCTTCCTTTTTGGGCAAGTACTGCATAAAAACCATCATGGAAGGATGCCCCTTTCAAAGTAGCTGTCTCCAGGGATGGTATGAAACATATCACCTCTGCCACATGAAGCGACATAGTAGGTCCACAATCTCTCTTAACAGTGAGATCAACCTGGATTGAATGTCCAAGTAATATGAGACAAAACATATATGTTCACTTGAATATCAACCTAAGTTCTTCATCTATATGAGCAATTGCTCTAGTTGCACTGCAAGAACTATTTAAAACAACTGAAAATCGGGAGGGACAAAAGCTGGAAGAAATGAAAATTGGGTTACTTCTGGAAAAACTACTGCCATGACCTTTTTCACGAAATTATCATTTCTCCTCCAGTATGAAAATCTAAATCCCAAGAATGATAACAAGGAAATATAAAAATATAGGCAGCAGAATGGTATAACATATTGCATACTACACCATTCATAGCAAATATATATCCCTTATTGGATCTTGGTCACTAGATCAGCAAAGCTGGGAGTCAGATGGAATTTAGTCTCTTCAAGTGAGACTAAAGCAAAATCAAGATAATTTCCCAGCCCAATAATGAGGGTTGCCAGGGAAGAGTGAAGTAGAAGTCTCTCAGATAGGATGAACTGGTTCAAGTGGTCATATACCCTCCAATGAATCTTAAAGATGCATTACATGAAATATCATGTCATGTCAGGAGTTGCAACTACAATCAAATTCAAATTATGCTGGTGTAAATTGAAGACTGTGCCACTTGGACTCATTTTTGCATGTACATCAGCGCTCAAAATACACGGGGGCGGCGGGCGATTCACCCCCATGCATTAAAAAAAGGGAATATGGAAAACTTCTCAGAGGGATACTGGTAATAATATGCAAACTGTTGGTGAGGTCCCCATTCCTGAAATACTATATCACCTACACAGTAGAAACACTGTACTGTACATATGTACATGTCAGAAACTGCAATGTACATGTGCCTCGACATAAGCTTGACATAATTTGTGGAATAATAATAATAATAATTTGTTTCAATCTTAAGGCTGCAATTTTAAGTTGAGGGACAAAAGCTGGAAGAAATGAAAATTGGGTTACTTCTGGAAGAACTACTGCCATGACCTTTTTCACAAAATTATCATTTCTCCTCCAGTATGAAAATCTGGAGAATGATAACAAGGAAATATAAAAAGATAGGCAGCAGAATGGTATAACATATTGCATACTACACCATTCATACAGTTATGCATATCCTTTAACTGGATCTTGGTCACTAGATCTATACTACTGCTAGCAAAAGCAAAGCTGGGAGTCAGATGGAATATAGTCTCTTCAAGTGAGACTTCTAGCCCCCCAACACCTAACCGAATTACCTGAAATATGCCTTGCGATGGCTGGCGAAAGGCATTTTTAAAAAAATCGTTTTCAATGGTAACTGATACTAAATCATATTTACCCTTCGTGTTTGGGTTTGTACACCTTCTGAGCTAACAGCTGCGATTATTCAGATTCGCACGGAAATTTTGAACATGTTTAAAATTTCCTGACGAATTGAAAAATCGTTGGTCATCTGTTTGAATTCGCATATCTTATTTAGTCTGCGGTAATCGTTTGTTTATCGTTCGTGTGTTATTGTCGCGCATAGTCCCTCATCGCGCTTTTGCCAAAGTGGACCGATCTCGAAAGAACCCTGAACGAAGCAACACGATGACAAACGTACAAGAACGCCCTATCTATTCCCTCGTCTTCGTTTCTAATCGCACGCCATATCAAACCACTGCTCACTGTTCGTTCGTCTTATTGGGTTATATCAACCCTTCGCTCGCCTTCGGCTGCAATTTACTCAAAGAGGTGAACCGAAAAATCAATATCCTTCGCATGTCATATTTATCCTTCGCTTACCGTTCGTTGATAAAATTTGACAATAGTTACTGATCGCATGATTTGACAGAAATTTTATTTGAATTTGTTGAATTCGCGTGCATTTCGTGCATTTTTCCCATTCATCACCCTTCGTCCGCCTACATTCAGTCAGGTGTGAGGGGGCTTTTAAGCAAATTCTAGATAATTTCCCAGTGAATAATTATGGTTGCCAGGAAAGATTCAAGTAATTTTCTCTCAGATAGGATGAACTGGTTCAAGTGGCCATAAATCCTCCAATGAACCCTAAGATGCATTACATGAAATATCATATCATGTCAGGAGTTGCAACTGCAATCAAATTCAAATCATGCTGGAATGGATAAATGGATAGATTTTAGATGGTGCCAATGACACCACTTGGACTCATTCATGCGTGCACAATTGTAATATAATCCACAATTCCACAGCAACCTAGAATTATGTTTCAAAGGCAATATCAAAAACTTCTCAAAAGAGATACAGTAATGTGCAAAATCTTGGTGAGGTTAAAATCCCTGAAATACTAAATCACCTTCAAGGTAGAAGCAATGTGTACAATAGGTACTGCACATATACATGTAAGTAATTACAATACATATCCTGTACATGCATGTGGTGCTCTGACATACTAGTACATATTTGTCCTATACATGTAGCTGCAATAATTTGCTCCAAGTTTCAATCATACATGTAGGGCTGCAATCTTATGTCAAGTTTAGGATAACAGCTACTACATGTATGTACATGTGTAGTGTTTGGTTCAAGATTGAGGTTTACAGTTCAATTAGAGTACGATGTTAACACAAAATGATTTTTTTTTTTGTCAGCACAGCATGTGTTGTACATCCTTACTTTCTTTTCAATAAATTAGTGTTCAAATCTCTTTAACCCAATGAGCACTTATATGATTTCAGTATAACACACATTTTCCAAAGACCATAACCTGTGTTATCTCATGCTTATTGTTCGACAGGTCAATGGCCCTTTTAATAATCAAACTGATGTAACTTTTATAGCAAACCTTGTATGAGAAGCAAAAAATTAAAGTAATTTTGTTTATCAAACTAATCTTTACACATGTATACTATGTTTATACTCACCAAAGGTAGTCCAGTGAATACATAACCTGCTACAGTATGTGCTGTCATGCTCCGATCAATCCTCAGCGCCATCTTCTGAGATGATAATTTGTTCTTCACTAAGGCTGCTAAATCTGGGTCTTGACTCTCAAATGCTACATCAACTATTAAATCTCTATCTGTATCTAATGCTTCAGAAAGTGCAGAAAGCCTGTAACTCTGTATCATGCATTCTATTACACAATGTGCTATGGCTTTGTTTTGTGACACAGCGAAATACAGCAGATACCTAAACTCCTCCTTCCTAGGCAGCACTACATCATCAATCAACCTATTGAATTCATTGCGATCTGATTCATACAGGGAAGCAAGATAGACACCAGCCATGTACTCCTGAAACAGTTTGTGTGGGAAAAAGACTGGCAACTGCACATGAGAATTCACACAACTACTGCTGCCTGATGTAATTCTGTCCTCCTGAGACAAAATCCCCACCCGGCAGGCAGTTCCCATTGATTCTGGACAAGACTGGAAATCACTGTCACTGAAAATCAGGGTATTTGCCAGTAAACCAGTAAAAGCTTGTTTGGCTATTGGTTCAAGAAGCTTGTTGATTTCCTCAAGATAGGCAATGAGTGATGTGCTGCCGAATTTCTCGATCATTTTCTGAGCATAATGCTCCTTCAGAAAGCCAATCATTTCTTTGAATATCTGAGAAAATGTCTGAAGTGATCTAATTTTTGTCAGTCTTTGCTCACCAAGTAATTTCCACATTAGGCAAAGCATTGCAACATAGATAGGATAATGGGCCATGTTTTCTGATATGATGTCATTCTCATGAGTGAACTGGATTAGCTGATTTGCTTTAGCATTATCCTTTGCAAAGTACTTGTGAATGTAAACTGATATATTCTCTCTGCTGAAACCCTCAACATGAATAAATGCGTAGAGCTTCATTAGATTCTTATCTGATCTAATCTCTACTGCTCTCCAAGGACGAGTGGTCACTAAGACTGGGCATGAGGCTAGCTCAACACAACAAAGAACATCTTCAAGTCTAATATCAGATGTCTGAGTAGGGCTTCCACATGCCGCTGAGGAATCTTTTGACTGTGATGGCTTAAGAGGTGGTTGTGACTGATGGCATTCTGACCTTGAAATAACTTTACCACTGAATTCATCTAATCCATCCAATGCTATGAACACCTTGTCTGGGTTTGATCGCATATACTCAGCTAGCTGACAAGCAGTAGCTGGGTTGTTTCTGGCCAAATATGACTTTGCAATCTGACCAAGAGTGTAACGCTTAGCATCACGTAGATGAACAATCAAAACCCACACAAACTTTTTGAAATACTTCTCTTCAATCCAGTCCCAAGCAATCTTAGCACATAATGTCGTTTTCCCAGCTCCTGCCTCTCCCTGAACCGTAAGCCGGTTAGGAAACTGCCCATTGACTTTGAGATCAAGCAGATCATTGTAATCTAGTGCTTGTCTGTCTCTCCCATGCTCTTCTTCCAAGCGAAGGTTTGTGTACATGTCTTTAAACTGCACAAGGGAAGCAGGATCAAGAGGATCAGCTCTAATCTTACAGAGACTTGACCTGTATTTGAGCTTGAAATCATTTGCACAACGCTCGATCAGTTCAGGAGAAAGTGGTTTGGTCTCAGATTCAGCTGGAGGAGGTTGAGTCTGTGATTCTGGTGGTCTTGATGGCCCTCCTAATGTAAAACATATAGGGAGTGATACTAAGAAATCAATAAGAATATACACCTATGCATTCAATATTCTAAGTTATCTTATTTAGATCCAAACAATGAAAGACTTCATGTGAAAAAAAAAAAAAACCAGATGTAAACAAAAAATGGCTACCCCATTGTTTACTGGAAAAGGGTGGGTCCTATATTTATCAAAGTGAGAATGAGAAAATGCAGTACATCAAGCTCCCAAAGGTATAATAAGTCACAATCCTCACAAGCGTAAAGGGATTTATCAATAACATTGAGCATGACTAGTGGAGGTGCCGTGGTCAAGTGGTCTAAGGCGCCTGACTGGAGACACAAAAGTCGGGGGTTCAATCCCCGAGACGGCACTTATGCCCTCGAGCAAGGCATTTTATCTACATTTGCTCTTTTATCGTACATCAAATAAATGAAAATGCTAAAGGCATTTATTGATACTAATGTGAACACGTGTTTAAAAAAAAAACTAGATGAATCTTCGACCACGCGTGGTCGAACTTTATGCCTCCGCCATTACCAACTCAGAAATAAATGGCACTTCATGTTGATTTATTTTCATTCATACAATGACATCTTTGACCTTGACCTTCGACCTTATGACCCCCAAATCTAATGAGAGCATTGCCCTTTCCATATGCATACATGAGCCAAGCTTGTTGAACCATCAAATGATTACTGAGTTATCACAAGAACGAACCATTTCTATGTACATAATGATCTCTATGACCTTTGACCTTTGACCTTTGACCTTGAGACCCCAAATTCTAATCAGATCATTGTCCCTCCCATATGCATACCTGTGCCAAGTTTGAGGTTGATTGGTCAAATGGTTGTTGAGTTATGGTGAAAACGAACCATTTCTATGTACATAATGACCTCTATGACCTTTGACCTTTGACCTTGTGACCCCCAAATCGAATCAGATCATTTTCCCTCCCACATGCATACCTGTGCCAAGTTTGAGTTTGATCGGTCAAATGATTGTTGAGTTATGGTGAAAACGAACCATTTCTATGTACATAATGACCTCTATGACCTTTGACCTTTGACCTTGTGACCCCAAAATCTAATCAGATCATTGTCCCTGCCATGTGCATACATGAGCCAAGTTTGAAGCCAATCTGTCAAATGGTTCTTAAGTTATCGCGAGAACGAGCCATTTTTATGTGTATTATTACCTCTATGACCTTGACCTTTGACCTTGAGAATCCAAAATCTAATCAGATCATTGTCCCTCCCATATGCTTACACGAGCAAAGTTTGAAGTTGATCTGTCGAACAGTTCTTAAGTTATCGCGAGAACGAAAACGGGACGGACGGACGGACGGAGACCCGAAAACATAATGCCTCCGGCAAACACCTACGGTGGGCGGAGGCATAAAAAACAATTGTGCATGACTACATGTAAATGTCTATTTCTAAAAATCACATTTTAAACACAAGTAAATATTACAAGAAAAATACTAGGTAATATCAATTACAGCTAGTGTATTGCACAAAACATCTCCCAACAACCATGCATCTCATCTACAAGCTTACAACATACTGGGATGATACTATTTACATCTATACGGTGCTTTGAAATTGCCTGGGGTACTTGGAACTAGTTAAAAGTTTTCAAATAAATTAAGAAAACATAATGAACCAGTGAATCACGATGCTTCTGAATTTCATGGTAGGGGTTACTACACAAAGCAGTGAATGTTATAGCACATCAAATGACTTTAACAGTATTCGGCATGGTATTCCAGGTGCAAGATTATCGAATTAATGTTATACCTGTGTTGTTTGGAAGTAGACATCCATTTCGTAGTCTTTGTGATAAATCACCCAAGTCATTCTCTTGAAGTGCATCTGCCAAAACTTCTCTTTTGTTTGTGTTTGGAGGTTGCTGCATGACATTCCATTTCATGAATACCTCCAGTAAAGCATCAATGATATTATGAGATGGTTGAGTCTGGATTGCCTTTAGCTGTGGATGGGGGATCCCCAAGGATATCCCTACATCCATGTAGTATGAAGGAGGGATCTCCCGAGATAGCTTCAGCAACTCCTTACTACTGACAGTACTGCAAGGAAGAAATAAAGTGTTTATGAAGTGCAGATTCTTTTGAAAATCTGATGGACTTGGACAACTGAGCAAATTTTAATAGGATAAAAATACTTTGAGTAGAGAGCAGATGACATGATAGCAACTCAATTTCAATTTGAGAATAACAAGCTTCAATCAGACATGTCATCCAAACTCTGTATATAGTATCTGCCATTTTTCATTAATAAACCAATCGAACACTGTTTGAATTCAGTAAAACACATATTTTCCATGGGCCCTATCCCAAATTGTTTCTGGCTTAGTGTTCAACAGGTTGAACATTAGTTTTCTACTGAAATACAATAATGTTCATATGGAACTTAGATGATAGACATACTTTATAACTACTAAGAGATGGCTCAGTAGGAAAGTTTTGACAACTTTTGATGTATTGGTTGTGGAGTCTGAACTGGAGAAACCATGCAGACAATTATAAAAGACCATTTGGATATGAACAATAGGCCAGGGCCTATATTCACTTTTGGATTTGTTTTGATGTATTGTGTTTTAGAACGGGTAGAGTGTTTCTATTTATTTTTTCATAGCAGGGATTTAACTTTTTGGACATATGATAAACTAAAGATGTTCTTGTATGGTCAGAATGGAGAATGATATTACAGTAAATATGATGTCTCTGAACGTGAGGGGGTTACAGAATACAGTAAAGAGACGAAGTATTTTTAGTTGGATTAGAAGCCTTAAGATGGATATTGTTATGTTGCAAGAAAGTCACAGCTCTCCAAAGGATGAATCAATATGGGCAAATGAATGGGGTAATATAGCCTTGTTTTCCCATGGTTCTACAAATAGTAAAGGAGTCTTATTTTTATTTAATAGTAGATTAAACATGAAAATGCATAAAGTGTATAGAGATGAATCAGGGAGGGTAATATGTGTTCATGTGGATATTGAAAATAATAGTTTTCTTATTTTGAATTTATATGCACCAAATGTAGAAAATTTACAAGTACAGTTTTATGATGATTTATTAAAGATATTGGAAACAGAATGGGATGGAAAGGAAAATATCATTATTGGAGGGGATTTCAACTGTATTTTAGACCCACAACTGGACAAAAAAGGTGGGACACATTTGCTGAAGAAAAAAGTCGTGCAAAAGATTAGAGACATTATGGGTTCCCTTTGAATTGCTTGATATTTGGTGTACTGTGAATGGTAACAAGAGACAATTTACTTGGAGACAAAACTCCCCTCTTATTCAATGCCGGCTTGATTATTTTTTAGTGAATAGTGATTTAAAGCATGAGATTAAAAGGGTGAAAATTGTTAGAGCCTTACGGACAGACCACTCAGCTGTGTGTTTGGAAATACTTCTGAACAAGAACAAGAGAGGGAAAGGCTACTGGAAGCTAAATGTCTCGCTTCTTCAAGATGAAGAATTTGTTAAGGTTATGAGAGAAAATATTAATAGCTGGAAAGAGGAGTATTCTTTTTTGGAACCAAGAGTAAAATGGGATTGGATTAAGTATAAGATAAGATGTTTTTGTGTGAAGTATTCTAAAGAAGTACAAAAACAAACAACTAATGCTGAACAGCAGTTAAGAAGTAAACTGAATGTACTGGAAAATAGGCTTGTTTTCAACGAAGAGGAGGGTATTATTTATGAAATAGAAAAAATAAAGGAGGAATTAATAGAAATAGACAAGAAAAGAGTAGCTGGGCTCATGATTAGGTCAAGGAGCCGATGGTATGAGAAAGGTGAAAAAAGTAATGATTATTTTCTAGGCTTAGAAAAGAGAAATAATATAAAGAAGCTCTGCTATGAATTATTTGTAGATGGTAAGTCAATCACAGAATTTAAAGATATTCTATCTGCCCAAATGCAATACTATAAGAAGTTATATACTTCAAAATTGGAAGCTGGATTTGATGAGCAAGGTAATTCTTTTTTAGAGAAAACAAAAGTGCCTACATTAACTGCTGAAGAGAGAGGGGAGCTGGAAAATTCTATATCCAAAAAAGAATGTAGAGAAGCACTGAATGATTTGTCTAAAAATAAGAGCCCAGGGAATGATGGTATTCCAGTGGAATTCTACCAGACTTTTTGGAATGATTTAGAAGGTATTTTTATGGAATCGGTATTAGATAGTTTTGAAAAAGGAGAAATGTCTACATCACAAAGACAAGCAATTCTTATCCTTATTAAAAAAGAAGGTAAAGATGAAAGGGAGCTTAAGAATTGGAGACCGATATCTCTGTTGAACGTGAATGTGAAAATAGTTACTAAAGTTTTTGCCAAACGTATGTGTAAGTATATAGATAAATTGATCAGTGTTTGTCAGACCGGTTTTGTTAAGAGGAGATATACAGGTGAATCCATTAGAGTTATTATAGATATTATTTTTTACACCAAAATGCATAACATACCAGGACTTCTATTTTTTCTAGATTATGAGAAAGCATTTGACTCATTGGAGTGGGATTTTATGATGAAAGTGTTAGGTAAATTTGGTTTTGGACCTAACTTCCAGAGTAATATCCAAACTTTTTATAACAATATAAGCAGTTGTATTGTAGTAATGGACATACTTCTGGTTATTTTGGTCTGAGTCGAGGAGTAAGACAGGGGGACCCTATATCCCCATATTTATTCATACTTTGTGTGGAAATACTCTCATGTGCTATACGTCAAAATGAACAAATCAGAGGCATAGAAATAGATGGTTATGCAGTTAACATAGTGCAATACGCAGATGATACCACTTTGGTTTTGGCTGATTTAGAATCCGCAAAGGAAGCGTTTGGTATAATTGAAGATTTTGCTTCTTTCTCAGGTCTTAAAATTAATAAAAGCAAAACAAATGCTATGTGGTTGGGATCAAGAAGAAACTGTCGGATTAAACCTCTTGATATTAATTTACCATCTGAACCTTTTCGGGTATTGGGTATATTGTTGTCATCCGATATGGACCTAATGTTATCATTAAATTTTGAAAATGCTTAGCAGATGTGAAAGTCATGCTTAATGTATGGAGAAAAAGGAATTTGAGTTTAATCGGAAAGATACAAATAGTTAAAATATTTGCCATATCAAAATTTGTTTATTACGGTTCAGTTTTACCAATTCCAAGTCATATTTTGAAACAATTAGAGAGTGTTATTAAAGATTTTGTATGGAATGGGAAGAATAGATATGTTAAAAAATTAGCCTTGATAGGCTCATATGAAGAAGGTGGTTTAAATATGATTCATATCCCTTCCTTTTTTGATGCATTGAAGGTAAAGTGGATTTCAAGGTTTTTGAATGAAGGTAGCTCTCTGTGGTCAATCATATTTAGATACTTTATGAAGAAATTCGGAGGTGAGTTTATCCTCTATTGTAATATGTCAAAAAAGAGTTGTAAAACAATGGGACAGTGCCCAAGCTTTTACAGAGATATACTGAGTGCTTATTTTGATTTTCGATTATTAGAATCAAACTATAAGGATAAAAGTGAAACCATTGTATGGAATAATGAATGTGTTAGAGTAGATGGCAAAACTATATTTATTGTAGAATTCTTTAAGGCTGGTTTATGGTACATTTCAGACTAATATGACAGGGAAGGCAAATTGATGGATTTTAATACGTGGGTGAGGAGGGGAGTTGAAAAGCAGATGTATATGAAATGGTGCTCGATTGTTTCTGCTATCCCCAAAGAATTGAAGTTGAGATGCCTCTCTAATCAAGGAGTAATATCACCTCTCAAACTTAGCTGTGACTTTAAGGGTAAAGTTATAGAGTTTAAGATGTTCACAACACAGATTATTAACTGTATTTTGAAAGGAAATATTTTTGAGACTCCAACATCAGAAATTTATTGGAGCAATAAATATGCTGTAGACGAAATAACATGGAAACTCATATACAAAATGCCATTTGTTTGTTTACCAGATACTAAGAGCGACATTTCAATATAAAATTAATACTAGAACACTTCTGTTAAACAAAAGATTACATAAAATGAAAATCGTTGAATCTGAATTATGTACCTTTTGTAAACAAGCAGAGGAAACACCAGAACATATATTTACTGAATGTCAACATGCACATAATTTTTGGGAAGAGTTTCTGAGATGGTGGCATACAAAATTTGATATCAATTTACAATTGAAGGAAGAAGAGATTCTGTTTGGTGTATTTGTTGGAAGCTCACACAGGCTTCTTTTGAATCATTGTATGATAATAGCTAAACAGATGATATATGCATGTAGACATCTGGGTATTTCTCCATCATTTGAACTGTTCTGGTCAAAGTTAAAAAGTATATATGTGACTGAGAAGCAAATTGGTTTGCAAAATAGACAATTATGTAAATTTGAGAGGAAATGGAAAAATTTGCATGCCTCCTTTACATGACATTCTGGCTGTTTTTATTTTATATACAATCTGGCTATCAGGATTCAAATTGTATGTCCGATTTTAGAGAAGATACATACTTGTGCACCTGCTATTGTTTTATTTTTGTATTTTTTTTAAAAAAATCTGATTTCCTTGTTCATTTTCAGAATTATGTACGATTTCTATTTGTTTCTATGTGAACTGATGGAAATGAAAAATAAATGAAAGATAAAAAAAAAATTTATCATTATCCTCACCTCCCCATCATCATTCTCATTATCAAAGTCATCATTATTATCATAATTATCAACATCATCTTTATTAATATTTTAATTATTATCATTATCATTATAAGAATCAGCATCATCATTATCATACTTTCGTATTCATTATCATTACCATTATTATAATTTTCAACATCATCATCATCATCATTACCCTTACTGATATTAGATATTTTTGTACCTTTCTACAGTGTTTGGACCTGGATTGGTTTCAATGTCACCAGATCTCATCAACAGAATCATTGCAAGATAGAGATGAAAGAATCCACCCACGGTGTAAGATATCATCCTCATCATTCTTCTGCAGAGAAGTCGTCCAATGGAAAACTGTGATGACATAGGCAATACCTGAAATGGAAATTAACAAGCATAAGAGAAATATTATGTACTTGAAGATTTTTTTTGAAAGAAGTTCTTTCAATTTCTCTTTATTATTCTAAAAAAATTCAAGAAGAGAAAACTAAACACAACAAAAACAGTAACTCCCCCTAATTAAAAATACCATAACTTCTGAACAAAAAGGTTTTGAACAAAACAATTTGGCAGGAATGTTCCGACACTTAAATTTCTCTGTGAAAATGAGATTGATCTGTCAAGTCATGCATGAGTGAGCAGACACTGAATGCAAAAATGTCACTTTTCAAAATTCACAAGAGTCATTTTGGGTGGTCTGTGAAACAAGCTTTGTCTGGTGTTTGTTTAAAGTGTTGTTGATATTTATCATGATTGTGTCATGGTTGAGTAAGGATATCTTTAACAATGAAGCAAGAAATGCTAAAAAATCTACTGTTTAATGCCAGAAACGACTACCTGGTATTTTCACATTATGTGCTCACCCATGTTGGTTGATGCTAATCCTTTCAATAAACTGAATGGATTTTGTAGATTGGGGAGGACTGAACGTCAAAAAAAATGTGTTCACCCAAGTGTGATAAGCATGACAAGTGCTGGGGATAGGCTTGATTTGGGTCGAACAATGGAAGAAACCAAATTTTGTTTCACAGACCCCTAAAATGGCTCTTGTGACTTTTGAAAAGTGACATTTTTGCCTTTAATGTCTTCTGACTCATGGATGACTTGACAGATCAATTTCATTTTCACAGAGAAGTTACTCAATAAGTGTAGGAACGCTTCCGCCAAATTATTTTATTGAAAAAAATTTCGTTAAAAGGTTATGCTATTTTTAATTAGGGGGGTTTACTTTTTTGTTGTGTTTATTATTCCTATTTTGTTGCAATACATAACACACAAAGAATCAGAGCAAGCACTAAACACGCATAAAAAAATTTAAGGTTATTTTATAAGTGCTGTTATAGTAGTTCTTCATTTGTATTATTGTACCAGTTTCTTTTTTATCTGTATTTATAATGAGATGTCTGTGCAAGCTACTTACTAGAATAATTGTGAAATTTCTGAAATGTTGTAAATTACAACTTAACCCTTAGTGAACTCAGTACACAAGAGCCTTTGCATAGCAAGTCTCCCGGTTGGGTATGAATAGGAAAGCTATTGCGGTTTTCCCTGTTAACATTCTGCTGTAACATAATTATTCCTTAATAAGATATTATTTATTAGGTGTGGATCTTAATTGGTCTCTAATTGTAACACCATAATAAAAATGTTGATGAGTGATAGAGGAAATCATCTCAGAGATTAAGATTATGTGACAGAAGTATGTACAGCATTTTAAAGTATTGATAATTTCTAACAGGGATACAATACTAACTGTTTCCGCCAAGGACCCAATATGTAGGATCAATAGTTTATACTAAAACATAATTGTTTGAATAATTTTTATTACTGTCTAACCTTCGTAGTCTCAAGAGGTTCTGCTGTGTCTGCTTGCCTGTCCAGCTGGCCAAAGATTAAGGATGAACACTGTTTTCTACACCATTGAAAACATGTTGTCATCAAAGTCAGAAGCATCAGAAGGACTTGAGTAATAGGGGACATGACAACAGGACCTGTGTCAGCAGATGATGGTAGAAGGGTGGTCTGAGGAGTACAGATGGGTGTATATAGTGCTTGGGTGGATGGTGGACAGGCTGCCACCTTTGGCTTTCCTTTCTTTGCTAAATGGCATGGTGTTTGATCTTGAGTAGCTGGTGGACTGGATGTTGTCTTTGACTTTTCTTTCTTTGCTGATTTCCATTGTGTTTGGTCTTGAGTAGATGGGGGACTTGCTTCCCTCTTTGGGTTTTCTTCCTTTGCTGATTCACTCAGCGTTTGGTCTTGGATAGATGATGGGCTGGCTGCTGTCTTTAGGTTGTCTTCCTGTGCTGACTGGCACGGTGTTTGATCTTGAGTAGATGATGGACTTGCTCCCATCTTTGGCTTTTCTTCCTTTGCTGATTGGCAAGGTGTTTGATCTTGAGCAGCTGGTGTGCTGGCTGCTGTCTTTTCCTTTTTAGCTTTCCATCGCTCCAGGAATCTTTGGATCATTTCCTGCTTGTTAATATCTAGAGGGTTTTGGATGAATCTCCCAATCCTGACCCGCCATTCAGTAAGAGAGACAGGCATGATGAAAGCTGAGGCTTAGGCTGCTTTACTTTAAATCACTCCAGGCCTGTCCACAGAGTATCTGTTCAAAATAGAAATAAAAACTTCTGTCAGAACACAAACACCACATTTGAAAATGGTCATATCAGCAGATCATTGTAATGAATACAATGGAATGAATATTTCAAAGTTTAACTCTTAATTTACTCAATTACCCCCCCCCCCCCCAAATTATTACATTTTGTCATACTTAAGTTTGACCAGGTGGTGTTATGAATGCACTACCTCAACACCTTTAATATGCTACATTGAGATTTCAGCCACATGAAAGATATGTCAAGTTTCCAGAATGTAATATTAAAGGGAAAGTCCACCCCAGAAGTTTCACTGTTTCAATAAAAGGAGATGAATTTGAATAGCATTTTAACAAAGAAATGAGCAAAATTGGTCAAAAAATGAGAAAATTACACTCATTTACATTTTCTAGTAAATTACTCTTGGCTCCACAAATTGGCAACACTGATGACATCATATGTGAGCAGCTCTCCATTCATTTTGTACATGAATTTCACATTTTCTCAATTTTCTTGGAAGTTGCACATTTTCTCACCTCACCCCATAGTCAAAGTATATTATGGAAAAAGCAATTCTTCTGAACATACATTGACTATGGGGGTTAGAAAATGTCGAACTTCCAAGAAAATTTAGAAAATGTGACATTTCATGTACAAAGTGAATGGAGAGCTGCTTGCGTATGATGTTATCAGTGTTGCCAATTTGCAGAGCCAAGAGTAATTTACTAGAAAATGTAAATGAGTGTAATTATCTTATTTTTTGACCAATTTTGTTCATTTCTTTTTTAAAATGCTGTTCAAATTTAACTCCTTTTATTGAAACAGTGAAAATTCTGGGGGGACTTTGCCTTTAAAGAAGCTGGACCATGAGGAAATTAAATCAACAAACAATCTGCAAAATCTTGATATTACTACAGGGAATTGTCATAGACTGAAAGAGGAAACCAGAAAATATAAGAGTGTGAGAAATGATTCCTTTAATTTCCAATCCATGATTATGAGACAAAGGTACACAGAAATTTAAACTATACTAAACAAGCTCTTCAAAAAAAGAATTTTTTGCAGAAGACTTGGATTCCATAAAGTGGGTAGCTACAGAATGAAGCATGGTACAACTACAGAATATGTTTAAAATGTGTCAAACTGATTCACTTTCATGACACAAAGGTACATGTGGAACTCATAAAAATTCAGAGAAAAGAGGTATAGTGTGGGTGAAAATCATGATTCCCTTGCAAATAGCCCTAGGCCCTATATATCATGGAGAGATACATGTAGAGTCTACATCAATGTACTTTCAATCTTCTTTTCCCCAGGAGTATTAAAAAACGTATTTACCTCTTCTGATATGTGGGCACAAGTATGCTTCTGCAGGTACCATGTAAACTCCAGTAGTCATGCTCTATTACTTCATAATAGAAAGGCTCTGTGAAAAAATGTTGAAACAGGAATGAAACAGAAAAGCATTAAAAGAGAGAATGCATTAAACTGAACTCTCCTCTGAACTTGGGGTAACTGAAAGGGAAGCCATTCATTCTTTGCAATAATCCAGCATTGTATTATTCTGAATAAAAGTTTGGTCTGAAAGTTAGAATTTTTTCATAACTGCTCACTTTCAAATAGACAATCCCTTTTAAGACGAAGTACAATTGAGGAACGGAGAGGTTGATATGGCAATTAAAGGATCACTGGTGATAATTCTTTCCTAATATTTTCCTGTGTGGATTTGTAAAACATAGATTCATATACATGTGTAGCTGATCAATATGACTGAGGGCAAAATTGCACATGTATTCATCAAATACTTTTGCTTCAGTACAGTAGTAATGGTAAATATAACATACATGTACCCTGGAAAAAAAACGTGGAAACCTACATGTAGCATCTAATAGAAAGATGAAGTTCATACATCTAGCCAGGGCTGCCAACATTGGATAATAGTTGAGAGTGAGATTATACGAGAAGCGAAGTGCGAGGGAGCGAAGTGACCAAGCCTGACCGAGCAAAGCGAGGGAGTGGGGGAGATGTGAAGCTTTTTTATTTTTCAAGGTGAAATTGTGTGATCTGGTGCATACTTTATAGAGTATTTTAACATATACCTAAAGGCATTATGAAGAGAGAAAATTATACAAGTTTACATGCAAAGAAAATGATAAACACGGAATACCCACTTGTTGAAATGCCAACTATGTCTTTATTTGGTTCCCTTCTCTGTTTGACCCAGGTTTCGGATGTAGGTACTCTTGGGTGCAGATGATGGGAAGATGCAACAAGCAAGCATCCAAACAGAGAATTTATTGTATCAAGCCTCCTCTGCTGCTATCTTCATTGTCATTATGGCTGAAAGTGTTCCATATGAACATAAAGAATTCATGTATTGTGCGTATACGGTATGGTACGGGCCGGTCATGTCAGGGTATCGAGGCATATAATATAGCATAGCCCCGCTAGGCGCGGATCAGATTTTACCATAGAGATCCTATAAATTAATCTCTATGGATCTTACATACGCACACGCTCGAAATGAGATCGAGGACTTTCGACAAAAAGGAAAACTTTCACAAGTTTTTCAGTGCTTCCTAAATTCTTGAGTTGGTTGCCATTTTATTGAAATCTATCATTTTTCATTATTACATTTAGTTATTTCAGATTCGTGCATGAGAAATTTCATGATTAGCGTGAGAGTGTGAGAAATGGGTGAAATGCAGGAGTCTTACGCTTAATGCGTGAGTGTTGGCAGCCCTGATCTAGCTTTGATATTTCTATGATCATTCAATTACCTTGTCTTTTAACAGATCATTTATTTCTCTCAAGTTTCAGAAATGCGAGATATCTGTTATCACCTCATGAGACAATTAACAAGTTTCAGGAGAAAGCTGTTTGTGATAAAATGACACGTATAATATTCACAAACATGGATAGCATGATTCACAATCTCTTGGGGGTGTACAAGTATACAAACAATACAGAAAGTTTTAAAAATAGCTTTATGAAATAGTTGACTGGCTCCCAATGAAAGCTTTGTTGGGTCAATCAAGTGATTCAATGCTTCTGAAAATATTTTCTTGATAAACTATTTGTCTATTACAAAATTTTACATAACAAAATCATGTCCCAGGGAGGTGTCTGTGTAATAATATATTATGCACTTTAAGTCCATGATCTTAAATGTTTCCTAAACTATGGGCAGAAAGAGAATTCAGTTGGACAGCAAGCAATGATATGGCATGAGCAGGCATGGGTTAAGCTAAAGGAGACTCTGAGCCTTTTTATGCAGGAATCATCTATCTGAGTATACCAGTAACTGGGGCTCCCTCCTAAACTCTCTGCAAAAATCAGTATGGGTAGCAAAATCTATCTAAAACTACACCAGGTACTGTGAAGAAATTATATATTTTACTGCAAGCTTTTTGAAAGGCATATTTGTTTCATAAAAACTGCTAATTTGAGATCACACACTACTTGACAAATATATGTAATCAACCAAACCATACTTCATAGAATTACACATAACTCTGGCTCAATATAATTTTAGTACAAGAGATCAGTGCAGCATGATCATTCAAACACTGTGTGACTAAAATCCCCAATCGCTAAGGCTGTCATGCACTGTGGGTAAAGTCAAAAGCAATGGCAGAAGTCATGGAGGTATTCATAATTCTTTGTAAAATTGAGAAGAAAGCACTGTCATGAAATTCCATAGAGACTTGTTGATATACTTTTAAGCAGGGGCATGCAGCACCGGGGTATTGTGACAGGGACCAAGTCCCACAGGTCAGTTTCTTTCCATTTTAAATGAATAAATAGGGCTATTTATGTAGCTGCTTGATGCCTTCCCCTTTCCTTTTGTTTTGATCACTTGAAAAATGATAGGGAGTGGCTACCCCCCCCCCCCCCACCATGCCACCCTGCTTTATACATGTAGCTACCATTAGTCTTTTCATTTCAGATGTAAAGAAAATCAAAATTATAAAGTAACCAGATTTAAGATAATTCAGAAGTCTTCCTTATTGCTGTCAGTATAAGGTAATCAATCTTCTGCTTTCCCCAATTCTAAAAATTGTTTAGAGACCATCTATAGGGAGGTTGCCAATGTTCGTCGCGTTAAGACAATCTTTCATATGCACACTGAACAAACCACGCTGGAGCTCTGGCTATATGTATGAATGACAAATACCATTCACTATGAACATGGCAGACAAAGAAAGCGGACAAAATAAACAACCTCTCATTCTACCCTTCACAATGGTTCTGGTAGTCAAAAGAACATCCCTTCACAGCTATTATGTTTAATCATGTAGTTCCAGGTGAATATGCATGTGGCACCTGTTCCACATATTTTAGACAATAGCAGTGAAGGGATGTTCTTTTGACTACCAGAACCATTGTGAAGGGTAGAATGAGGGGTTGTTTATTTTGTCCGCTTTCTTTGTCCGTCATGTTCATAGTGATTGCAGCTGTTTAAAAAACACCATCAGAATTTATCCTCCTATATATGAAAAAGAAGATATTGTTTCAAATGTGATTGCAACATCGACTGTCATGCTTTCCGTGTACCCCCCGAGGGGGGGGGGGGCACTCACATATATTGGTGGTACAGGGACGTACCGCTTTGAAGACCCCCTTTTTCAGACCTTGATTTCCGTTCCAAAGCATAGCATTTTCTTCTTATTGAGAAAAAGAACAAAGAAAACCGTTCCAAAACATAGCATTTTCTTCTTATCGAGAAAAAAAAAGAAAGGAATCCATTCCAAAGCAAAGCATGTTTTTCATCTCGCCGTTCCAGCTGCATTGCTCTGTTTAATGAGCTTCATTTTTGGTGAAAAGCGGCCCACACCGCTTCGCACGTAGGCCAGCCAGTGCTGTCTGACCATCGCCTCTGTGCGGGCGCACCCGGCGCCCGTGCTGCCGGGGCTAGCGGCATGCACGCATGCCCGTTCCATAGGGATACATACGCACTCACATGCAAGCGAACCGTTCCGAAGACCCCCGTTTTCACAAACATTTGTCGTTCCGAAGCCAGTTCCGAGGACCCTCCTTTTCACAATAAGCCTGTTCCAAACCCCCCGATTTTTGGCTCGCCCGCGGCACATACCTACCACTTTTGGGGTTGAGTGCCCCCCCCCCTCTCGGGTGTGTACCCTGTGTGATAATAGTACATGCTATCAGTGTATTCTAAAGTCATTTTGCAGTATCAAATACTGGACGTGACAAACACAGGTGACTGGTTAAAAAGCAGTAATCTTTACTATTTTCTTTCAAAAGCAAAGGTGATTATCGTCATAGTTGAGCATGGAAGAGTTGACCATATCAGCTAGGGGGTGGTGCAGGAGTGTGCACTCCATTCACCCAACCCCCCCACAATAATGCTGGAATGTTTGAATATGAGCTCTTTATTCAAAGTGAGCTCTTAATTGATTTTGAAAATAATATGAGATTCTCAATTTTGAAAAGGATGAATGGCAAAAAATAATGAAATAGCATTGGACATGTCCAAACTTATCAATAAAACAGTGTATTGTACAAGTGAGAAAACAAAATAGTTCTTTAAAATGGTTAGCCTTTACACTTGCAAGTACAATTATGATTCTCAACAGATAATGAAATAATTTTTACTCTTTGCATTAGTCAAGCAAAGATGCTTTGATCGTTCTGAAATAAAGGAGTGCTTCAAACTATACCTTCATCCTATTATTTCCAAAGTCAGTATGTAACTCACCTGTGCAACACAATAACATATAGACTTCAACCCATCAACTACTGAATTTTGAAATTCCTATAAACTGCAAACAGGGCCACCCAGTTCACTTTATAGGTAAAGAGTTATACAGAGTAGGAAATGGTGAACAATTGATAAAAATTTGTAACTTCTTACATGTGGTTGTATGCAGCAGGGGGGGGGGGGGGCAGTGTGGCCGTGCTAAGGCAAAACAACATATCTACATGTACATGTGGCATCGTTTTGAGTAAATAGATTCTAAAACTTCACTGACATGCAGTTTAGTTTGTAGCTTGGTTAAGTATTTCGAACTCATATTGGGAATTGATAAATTGATCACTGTTTACACAAAATAAAAAAAAAAATCTTTAAAAAGTCCTACATACTTGAATAATTTGCATATATTAAAAGATACGCTGTTTTGCTACATGCACAAATTAACCATTAGCTATGGCAGAACAATGTATGTCTTAATCAATTACGAAGTTGCTACGGCAAAACAACATATCTCATTTCTTTGCGATGGCTCAGATAGTCATTGTCAGATTGGGGTCTAATTCAAACTCCAACTGATAATTGATAAATCGATCATTTTTACGCACAGTAAAAAAAAAAATCCAAAAGTTCTACACATACTTGAATAATTTGCATACATTAAAACATACGTTGTTTTGCTGCATGCAAAAAATTGAAGCACTGGCTATGGCAGAACAACGTATGTCTTACGCGCATCATGCTTGCGCATTACGTTGTGCGCGCAATTGTGCGCATGCACAGCAGAGTTTATGTAACACTTACGTTGTTTTGCCGTCAACACCGCAGCCACGTGCTAAGAAGAAGCCCGCGTATCTCCGCTTACGTTGTTTTGCCATCAAATGATGACTTTTTTATCTGGGGAGGGATAGCCATATTTCAGAAATAGGGGTTATTCTGGTTTCAATATTTCATTGGTAGTTCAATTATACTTGTACATACCCAAATACGACAAAAAGTCAATTTTGCTAAAGATTCGACATACGTTGTTTTGCCATTTTACGGCTGGATGACCCCTGCAGAAATTTTCAAAACCTACATTTTTTTACTGAAAATTTTCCAAATTCCACCTAAAGTGTGCATCAGGGGGGGGGGGGGGAGGGGTGGTGGTGGTGGTGCAGTTGCCCCCCAGAAATGTTTAAAACCTAAATTTTCTTTACTGAAAATCTTCCAAATTCCACTTAAAGTGTGCACCAGAACCTTCAATTGAAATTTCAAAAACACAAAAGTGCCCTTGGACCAGCTCGGTCGCTTTGCTCGCTTGCATGGTTCTTTGAACATTTTACATATATACGCCCCCCCCCCCCCCCCGAAAAAATTTCTGCATACGACCCTGCTCTTACATGAGCAATATACCGTATGAAATACATCATAAAATGTACATTTTTATAAAAAGATTAGTAATTGTTGGCCCCTGACGTTAATCTGCAGCCCGGGGGGATCACTCTCCACATGCCCTACTACCCACCCGTGTCTGACAACCTCAGAAATGCACCCTAAATGGCGTAACCCATGAGAAAAGCCACCCTAAGTGGCGTGAACAGGGAAATCCCCTAATTTGATACCCTAAGTGGCGTAAACATTGAAATCGATTAATTTGATACCTAAAGGCCCTATCTCACCAACAGAGACGTCTCTGCGAGAAGTTTCAAAATAATGATAATGGAGCGTTTGCAGGATCATGCACTTGACTTGGACCAAGAGGAATGTCAGCACGTGTTCAGTCACGCGGTTTCTAAAGTGGGTCAAACATCCTCAGGTAGAGTAGCAGAGATGTCTC
This sequence comes from Echinometra lucunter, assembly GCA_029962745.1. NCBI lineage: Eukaryota > Metazoa > Echinodermata > Echinoidea > Camarodonta > Echinometridae > Echinometra > Echinometra lucunter. Next base: position 16,452 of record JAPZVO010000423.1, on the reverse strand, counting down.
TGCAACGTCTCATCAGTCTTTCTGGTCTCCTCCTGGTCTCCGCGATATGTCTGAGATGGCTCAGAGACATCTCGGAGATATCGCAGAGATGTCTCAGCAGTCACAGATATAATTAGTCTTCACAACTAATGGAGACGTCTCGGAGACGTCGCAGAGACTTTGCCTGTAAAAAGTCTCCAAAAAAAAAAATCAAGCATGTTCGAATTTCTTGCAACTCCTCGGAGACTCCATAATTTTCAGGACATATCTCAGAGACGTCTCTGCAACTAATACATGTATGGTACGTAGTTAAGAGAGATGCATGGTTTATCAAACATGGGCCTAGGTCTGAACCAGTTTTCACTGACTAAGTACCAAAACGCATTACGACAGCAAATACTCAATGTTTATCTACCACCAGGATGTACCCCAAGGATTGAGCAAACAAAAATACTGTCCATCTAAACATGATTTAACATGATTAACAATTTAGAATATGAATTGTGTACTCCTGGAAGTACTAACTCCTGGGCAAGAGAGTCCCTCATTTTGCTGACAGTAACGTTACTGTGTTGAAAAATACATATTAAGTCTGAGAAAAAATTGTACTCGTATGTTTTTTGCACCTATCATTTGTGGTTAATTAAATTATTCATTAAACTGAAATATACTAGTCTATTCATTCAAAAATGCAATTTTTGTTTTTGCATTGAATTGTACACAAAGACAAGTCAAGCTATCACTCCTGTGAGCAGGTCAATCAAGGACAGGATAGATCTTCATGTAAGTAACGCTAGGCCACTACTGATTTGAATTGAAAAACACAACACAATTAACAGTATATGGGGCTGGTCAAATCAGGAATAACAACACGAACGAAAACCAGTGAAACAAGTACACACAGGTAAAACTTTTTCTCAGACTTAATATATTTACTCACCAATAAACAGCTCTTCTATGGTAATAAAATTTCCATCAAATGAAACTAAATAATGTGTTTTGAGATCTTTGGAAAATGCTAAAAAGAGATATTGTGGAACTTGAGAGTACTTTTAAGTGTTTCCGGTGTCTGTGGCCGGCTTCCAAAGAGGGCACTGTTGCTTTATCCATTTTTTTATATCGATGGTGCAAATGCATGCCGTGCAGCCGAGCATAGTCGCTTCAAACAGGCACGGAACGGTTGCATTAGCATCGATGATTAGCATAGCCATAGTATTATGGGCGTGTGGGTAACGCGTGCTGCCTAGTACAGAGCCGTGTGTAGGGGACTAGCTAGGGGACTGTACGGAGGGGTCACTCTCTGGCCACGCCGGCGTGAGCGAGGATTATTTAGTATCCCTTAATCACGCCCTTCATGGTGTTAATGGTGTATAGGTCTGCCTTAAATTTGCCTAAATTTGCAACCCTAAATGGCGCAGATTAAATTTGTACCCCTAAATGGCGTAATCTGCATAACCAAAGCAGCAACCCTAAATGGCGTGAAGAGTGAGAAAAGGCTACCCTAAGAGGCGATTTACCAGCGAATGGTGCTGAAAAGCAACCCTTTTTGCCAAAGACATGAACAACGCCTGAGTGCCTGAAACAGGACCTTTTACGACGCTTTTTCTGGACGCGGGTGCGTAGCAGGCCATGTGGAGAGTGACATTTTTAAAATAAGTGTTACTGTTTTGATTGCAGTATTCCATGTATGAACAGAAAAACATTGTTTCAATGCATCATTGCACAGTTTGAATCTGAAGCCATTTCCAACCTCCCTACTCTATTGCAGACATCTCAAAATCTTGTTTTTCCATTTTCCATAAGCACTTCAGGACTATATGATCAAACAGCAGATTACCAGAATACTCTTGCTATTTATGTTTCCTCTTTCCTGCCTCAATATCATTTTGTGTGGGAGAAAATTAAATACAACCACGGTGTGGGAAAACCCAAACATCATGCCTTCTGCACAAACTCAAAAGCAGCCACAGATCTAAAATTTATTCATAAAAATCCTTCCAAGGTTGAAGGGCAAACATTGTCATAAATTCCTATTCATGACTTTTGCTGCTACGATCAGTCCATAGAAATCTCAAAATATGTGGGCACAGCTATCACTTTGAATGAATCATAGCAATTATTTTGTCATGAGAAAAATGAATAGGAACACAAGCACAGCAAACATGCTTTTGATCATACAAGATGGGTGCAAGCATCATGAGAATTCTCTACTACACCTGTATACTACACAGATATATGTTCAAATTACTGAGTATCTTGTCAAAAGTGGAATCCATTGGTTTGTTTTGTAGCATGCTAAATGCAACTTCTTTTCACTTGTTACACACACAAAAAAAATTGAAAAATTTCTAAATGTGCATTTTACATTGAAGTATTTATTCATATTCATCCCCACATTACATGGTTTTCAATAAACCTTTCAAGGCACTGTTCCATATTCTTTTCATTTTCATCATCTCTCAGTCTATCTCTTCATTTTGTTTAGGCAAAAGTGATCATTACAACTTGCAAGAAATAGAAGAGTATTTAAATATGGCATGTTCAAGTGCCATTTATATACTAGAAAAGTTTTTTTTAAATCTGAAAGAAAATGATCCACCAGTAAAAAGAGCAGCTTTGGTAAGGTATTAATCCTCATAATACCAAGTACTTCAGAGGGGACTTTAAGTAGTCGGTCCACTGTCTGGCTGAATAAGCGCCTGTCCCATACTGGTGTCTGACGATTCAGTCTGTCTTCATCTAAATATTTATGTCAGACAGTGCCAGATGGCTGCAATTCAATTTTTTTGAGCCATGAACATGTCCAAGTTTAAAACAGCTAGCGCCATCTGCCAATGTCTAGATACGTCTGTAAACCAGCTGAAGAACGAATTTCAAAAGTCCAATAAACGTACGCATTCGTTTCTCAGACAGAATCGTTAAACGGCAGTGTGGGACAGGGCTTTACTAACAAGCATACACATGCTTTCTCAGCAGTCAGGTAAAATAACCAACCAACCAGTAATGTTCAGCCAATGTATAGGCCTAAAGCTGTGTGAGGTTACTACTCTACCTTGCATTCATGTGATTGGCAATATGTAGGAGTTTATTTTCTATTCCACCAATAATCATGCATAAACATGATTGGGTATGAAGTGACATTGATGGGTTTATAAGATAACGAGTGTAATTAACCAATTACTTACTGCAATCAGGTGGGCCCTGTATTAAGCCTATGGGAATCAGAGCATACAGTAATCATTGCACTGAGAAAAAACATATACATTTTGCAAAGTACTGCACCAAATATTGTCTCATTCAACATGAATGAATTCACAATCCTACACATAAGGGGGGGGGGGGCCGTCTGGGGCCACCTGTAATTTCATAAAGGAATAGGCCTATCTAAGTACAACTCTGAATCCATTGTTGCTTCATAAGTTCATATACCTTTTCAAATGGCTTATACATAAAAACATATATGCACACACATACACTTGCGAACATGTTCCTTCAGTTTCTTACTGTCGCAAATTAAAGATGTGCATGAGGCTGATTTCGTAATGGAATGCGCAACTCCGAAGTACCCCCAAAAAACACAAATCGGGGGGGGGGGGGGGGGGGCAAGGCCCACACGCCCCCCCCCCCCCCCCCCGGATCTGCGCCTGCCTTTGACACCCTTCTTTCCTCCTTTTTTTTTTAAATTTCGTTAACAAAAAACGGCTGGTACATCAGACTACTCACCACACCCTTTCGAAACAAGCCCCCCCCCCCCCGTTCCATTCCATGAATGGGTGCATTAATTTCACTCCCCACACGCAACCCATCATTTTGGGGGGGGGCTACCCTCGAAAGGGTGCGGCCATCCCCATTCCCTCCCCGCTCCCCGCTTTGGGTGGCTGTTGGAAAAGAAAGTCAGTTTTTCTGTTAGTAGTAAACAGCCAAAGGTCTAAGCACACTCGTTAACTCCATGCAAATGCATGACTTCATATATTCTGCAAGGAAATGGGTGAATATTTGTAATTCTTAAATTGTACAGCCTGAGATGATGAGCTGGATGACCTTTGTTATCTTTTAAGGCCTCATCATGAAATAAGTCACCTCTCGTCTCTCGTGTACTGTGCGCTTGCATTGTGTACAAAGTCTATGAGAGTGGAAAGAAGTCATCAGCACTGACGAAATTAACGGCAGTGAATGGGTTGGTGATTTATTTCTCCATAATGCCTCTTTTAATCTTATCTAATTTAAGTTTAAAGGAGAATGCAACCCAGACATCAGTGTGCTTCCAGTGAATGAAGAAGTATAAGAAGAGTGAACAGTGAAAGTTTGAGCAAAGTCGGAACAATCTGTTCAAGAGTTATGAACTTTGAAAGTTTAAGTAAATCCTTATTGTGGGAATCCTTGAATTGGCAACTTTGCCAGCATCTGTGATGGTATCGTGGACAACTCTCCATTCATTTTGTACACAGAATTCAACATTTTGGCATTATCGTGAAATAGGAAACCATCGTTCACTTTGTACAGCAGCGCTTTATTCAGTCACACGCATTGGTTTCCTATTTCCAAGTCCATTCTCTTTGTACACAAGTACGTGCGTCAAATGAACGAGTGGTTTCCTAAACCACGATATGGCCAACATTTTCTTAATTTTCAAGAAAAATCTAAATTCTTTTGATTCACTGTTTGAGTATGACATGGCTATATCAATTTGGCAATCATTCGGGGAAGAATTATGTTGATTCCTGACTTGAAATTTCATATGAATAACATTTTTTTGAAAAATTATGTACAAAATTAACTTCTATATCCAGTGATTATTTTTAATCAATATTATCTTACTCATGTTAACAATCTTGTCTATGGTAATCGGTCAAACACAACACCTATTTCTAGACACTGCTGCCATTGTTCATCGACGGAAAAACTTCAACATCACCATACCACCACGAGACGGCACTAGCACTGCACTCTGTCTCTAGCCCCGCGTAAGTTTTGAACCATACCAAGTATAGTCTAGGCCTACACTAACTTCGTGTTGAAATGTAACTTGGAAGTTGGAGATGCAAAGGAATTTTAACAGTACAGCACCAATAAATGTCTTACCTTTAACAAACTCCACATCATATTACTCTTGAAACTTGTGCGGTCGTTGTCATTCACATGCACCTTACTTCAAAGATCAGGCAATAACAGTTTATGACATCAAATTTCAGTCAAAAATTAGTGTCAAGTGACGCAGGTCGCAGGTGATGCAAACGCACAGTCCAACTCGAACCACGTTCAACACACAACTTCGCTGAGCACTGACATACTAGTGACAAGGCCAGGGCTATAGCTACATGTAGCTAGGGCTACTATTGCACCATGTACTGCACCCGCGCTATACCACTCCCTGTCTCTGATTCGCTCATCACAGCCAGCAAAAGGGGTGTGTTTTCCCGGACTGACCAATCACAAACTTTTGAGTAGGGGATTTCCCATCCTTACTGCTGACATCATTAGCCAAGATTTTCGTACTTAGTCTTGGCAAAGAATATTTGGTCTTGAACTTATTCACTGGCGTAGCTAGGGGGGTGCGCACAAGGGGGCCATGCCCCCCCCGTTGATCGGCGAGCAAAAAAATAAAAAACAAACAAACAAACAAACCTTCCAGCACCACAGGCAGGGGCCATCGTCCCACGTTGATCTGGTCGGAGTGGATCGGATCGGAGTGGAAAAGATAAAAAGTGAGGAGGGATATAAGGGATTAACATAATATATGCCACTTCTTATAAAAGTTACCCCTGATTCTGATTTTTAGTGTATAGACTTTTTTTTTAAAATAAAGAAATTAAAAAAAAATCTCCTTACCGTAGGCATAGGAGGGGGAGGGGGATACCTATGGTGGCCCTGAAGTACATTCGACAACAGGTCATGTGCGACGTGATTTTCGCATCCCAGGTCCTGAATTTCACGACCCGCGATGCGAAATTCAGGAGCTCGGATGCGAAATTCACGACCGGCGATGCGAAATTCAGGACCCGTGGCGTGAACTTTGCATCCAAGTCATGAAATTCATGACCCGTGTCGCGAACTTTGCATCCCAGTCGTGAAATTCGTGACCTAGGATGCGAAGTTCACGACCCGCGATGCGAAATTCAGGACCTTAGATGCGAAATTCACATCGCACATGACCTGTTGTCGAGCGTACTTCAGTGCCACCATAGATACCCCCTCCCACACCCTCCCCCCGCTCCGTCGCCTTGGCCTCAGTGTTGAAAATTCCTGGCTACGCAAGTGAACTAGGCAGACTACATGGGGAATTGGGGGAGGTTTTCCATGAAATTCCTTCACTAGCAGGACCCTATTTTTGTCAAAAAGGACCAATTAAGAAAAAAAAAGTACCTTCAAAACAACCGACAACAATAAGGAGGAAAATAAAATTATTGATATGTACACGGGTATATTAGTGCTATGATCGCAGACCTAGTCTCTTTAACCCATTGTCTGAATGTCATGATGTATGATGTAAAACAGGTTTCTAAGCTATAGGTCGAGTATAACTTGGTTGCATCAATTGTTTTTTTAAGCTGGCAGTAACATGTTGGACGGCGGATTCCGTTTCTCGATTTGATAAGCTCGATATGAGGGTGAAAATAAAAGAATGAAGCCAACGTGACTCATAACACTACGTCTCTATTTAAGTCTACGTTTGTCTCTAACACCAAGGGTGAAAGATCTCGAGTAAAAGAGAGCAAAGCAAACGTATATATTTCAAATTACTAGGTAACAAAAATAAAGGATAGATCAAATGCCAGACTGTGATGCAGTTAGGGATGGATTTGTAATGGGAAGTTTTACCTCTAGACAGCTCGACTGTTTTCATTCTGTTTCAATTTTTTCAGGAGGAGGGGCGAAGATGATTCAATTTCTGTTCAAAGGATGGATGACATCATATTTAGTTTCAGTTAAGAAAAAAAAATCTTCGTCAATCATTAACGCGTTCACCCTCAATTAACTTTTCCAGTTACATTAGTTTGTCCTGCATTCTGTTATATTCACCCCTCCCTTAAAAAAATAAGAATTTATTTGCGATCTTTATAATATGTAACACAATCAGTTTTCTAACACTCAATCAATTTTGTAAAGCAGTTACTACAGCATGTATTATTAAAGCAAGATACAAATGAATTACGCAAATGATAGGCTTACTGTGTGAAATCCCGGGGGATATATCTCATTGAGGCCTGTACATCATCCGCGTAAACAAAAAAAAGGAAAAAGGTTTACCCTTTGTTTTCCAGCACCAGCGGGGAAAACCGGGATCCAGCATAGACGCCGGAAGCGGGGGGGGGGGGGGGGGGGGCAGTTGCCCCAATCATTCAAGAAGGGGGGAAATCGAATTTAACCCCCCCCCTCCCCGGCCCCCCCCCCCCCTTCCAAGGGAAAAAAAGAGGAAATTTCAGATCATATTAAGACTGTACTATGACCATGATTGTAAAATAAGCATATTGTTTTAAATGCAAACTTTCAGCATTCAAAAAATCAAAACTTTCTTACTCGGTCGCTACGCTCCCTCATATAATAATTAGGCGCAATGTTTCCTAGTAATAAGAAATTATGAAAAAGGGGCAGATGCTTGCTTCATTAGTGGGGTATATGTTAGCCCCCTCCCCTCCCTCCCCCATGACAATACAATTTGAGGTGTTGCGATCAGCTTTCTAGTCGTGTAAAGAGCAGGTCAATTCTAAAGGCCTCCACACACCGGATCCGACATTCGACAAAACGACACGACAAGACGACATGAACCACTTTTTAAAAATTTCTCTCTTTATGCAAATTTTTATTGATTTATCGTGTTGGATGTCGGATGTCGTGTCGTTTTGTCGAATGTCGGATCCAGTGTGTGGAGGCCTTTACACCTAAATTTTCTCACATTATCTCTATGCATGCATTTTCACATTGTATACGCATATATGTAGCCTTTAGCCAAGGCACTTGGTGCTGTTATTTCCCTAAACGCGCCTGAATACATAAACTAATCGAACGACAACTGTGATCCGTGGCCGGAGGGTCGTAGCCAAGGCGCTGGTGCTGTTACTTCCCTAAACGCGCCTGAATACATAGACTAATCGCACGACAACAGTGATCCGTGGGGTAAGCACTATATAGGCACCAATCCTGCAGACGCAAGCTGAAACCCTAATCCTAATCCTAACCCTAATCCTAATCCTAACCCTAACCCTAACCCTAATCCTAACCCTAACCCTAACCCTAACCCTAATCCTAATCCTAATCCTAATCCTGTGAATATTTAAGAATATTTATGAGCTTGGGTCTGCAGGATTGGTACCTATTTTAGTGTTTACCGATCCGTGGCCGGAGGCGACACGGCTCGGTCCATAGTCTAGATTCTGGACTCTTTTTATGAAGTTTTTATATTCCCCGAAACAGCTGCTAAACTCACTGTACGCGTCAAGTCGAGTGATGGCGCGATCCCGAGAACCTGTCCGCCCGGAGAAAAAAAGATCTGTTTCGGGGAATATCAAAACTTCATAAAAGAGTCCAGAATCTAGACTACTCGGTCCACTGATCACTGCCATAAATTCACACTGTTTAGTCTATTTTTCAAACCCTGCTTGGCAGACAAGCAGTGCGCGAGGCTTTGCCCAAAGGCTAGCATAATTATATGCAGATAATGTAGGCGCTGTATATCCCCCATCTACCAACCGCAGCAAGAGAAAGGGGCGGATTTTCTCCATAACAAGGGGGGGGGGGCAAATCATCTTTGCCCCTCCCCCTCCCTCTCCCTCCCCCCCCCCCTCTCCCCCCCCTCTCCCCCCCCCCCCCTCTCTCTCTCTCTCTCTCTCTCTCTCTCTCACCCTTAACCCATAACACCATAATTTAGAATATAATATGAATAGATATCAAGTGTTGAGAAATGCAAGTTTTATCAGGACAAAGTATGAATTTTCATGCTTGCAAAGTTGCAAAAATCTTTTTTGCCCCTTCCCCGGGGCCCCCTCGCAAGATAACAAGAATTAATTTCAATGAATAACGTCTAATGAGCTTTCCTTTGCTCTAAAATACATGGCCCCCATATTTCATTTATTTCGCTCCCTCGTAGATTAATGAAAACGTTTCTTATAGGATTTAGAAAGTGCGGTGTGACGGGGCAAGTGCTTCTCTCTGCAAGAGAGGGGAAACTTCAATAAAATGCCTTGGGGAGAATGTTCGTTTTGTTTATTCTTTACTTTCATCTTTTATGGGATGTAAAATTTTCATACCATTATAGGTTCCATAAACTAAAAAAATTCAACTGGGCGCAGAGTTCCCGAGTTGCATTGTAATAAAAGTGGTGTTTCTTGATAGCAAATAAACCCTGTCTACTAAAGGCGCCACAAGCTGGAGAGGGCGGACAGATGCTTCCCTTTGTAAATGTGTTGTACCAAATCAATTTTCGCCGCCCCCTCAGTAGCTCTCACAAGACAAAGATGTAGTACCTCTATAGCGATATAATCGATGTATAAGTTTCAATAGGGCTCTACGCTCAGGTAGTAAGCATTTGAGGTGGGCTCCCAAGAGTGTCCCCCCCCCCCCCCAAGCTGAGACCCTTCCGGCGCGCCTGGGATCCTTTTAAGGGTATCAAAATCAGGAAAATCTGGGAAAGGGTTATTAAATTAGGAGATTATGATGCAATCCTTGTATAATATTCCCGTTAAGGATAATTATGAAAATCGGAGATGCAATATTCTCTGTTTAGATTAGGGTGCTTTCCAGGAGGTGATTTACGTGGATATCCCCCCCCCCCCCCCCCCCCCGTGTAAAATGCGTCAAAACTAAACTAATTTAAAAGCATTTCTTTTACCAGCTTCAAAGGACAGACGATTTTGCTCTGGGGTGTTTTGTCTTTTTGATCTCATACGATTCTCTTCGGTATTTCGGTCATTTTGAAAAGATGCAGAACAATAATGTGTGATAATGTTTGATCGGATCATCACCTCACAGCTATCAAAAGTTCAAATAGTTGCTACATGAGAGGGAATATCCCATACTACAGATGCTGAAAGCGGGGAGGGGTGTCCCAATGAATTTTCGGATTTGGGCAGAATGGATTTTTGCCCACCTTCATGGGCTCCCCCGAAAACCAACAACAAAAACATACAAAGCAACAACGTTTTGTGATTCTTCTTTTTCCCCTAGATTAATTCATATTCTTTAGAATACAAGCAATATCATTGTTTGAGGGATCCATATTCCTTAAGCCTGGCTTTTTAGTGGTTCCGGTCATTTTCAAACACTATCTTTAGAAAATAATCCAAAAACACCATTTATACTGTAATATTGTTGCTTATTTACACATATCCTTTGTTTTATAACTCAAGTACTGTTATGTTTTTGTTGGAAATGGAAATAAATTCTATTTAACTTAATTTAATTAAATTAGCTTTCTACATTTCTAATGCTTTATGCAAAGTTTCAGAACGTCCACATTAATATGTTTTATTGCTTATTACTACCTTTCATGATTTTAAGCCGTAAGTCGTGCACCTTTGAAATCATTCCTTTCAGACAAAATGAGTCTTGCCATTAATTCAAGCTTCAAATTTGTTGCTCGCTCGCTTTCCGCGCTGATAAATGCTAAATGCTTAACATTTGATTCGGTGGAGCAATTAAGAGACGCCACCCACAGGAAAAATTTTATTTCTACACTTATGACACAGGAAGACCTCTTATGGTATCATAACAATTATAATATCATAAATCCTGATGAACGCAAAAATCATATGCGTAGGTTTGAGAGGATCGATCACATATAAATTCCTCAACCGAATTTCAGTCCCAGATGGTCCATGAGTGAATAGGGCCAAGGTAATTGCTACTGCTTCACGGAGGCTTCAATAATGATGTTTTTTCTTGCTTTCTTAATTCAGTTTCATATAATTTGTGCAAACTTAAACATGAGATGAGGAGAAGCAAAGGCACCTCTGAGTGATTCCTCGTAATGCTTTTAGAAAAGGAAGAGTATTAAAACAAATCTACTTCCTTAAATGAAATTAATCATAACTGATGATAACATAAATGATTTCTTTCCCTGTTTCTCTCTCTCCTGAATAAATTTTAAAGCTTAATAATCATGACAGGATGCAATATACTGAAGAGAATGAAGTTTTCGATTTAACCATAGTTCACACGTTGACTACTGAATTCTTCTACGACCATGATTATGGATACCAACACGCAACACCCAAGGTAGTTCCCAAATGTAAGTGGGAATATGAACAGATCAGCGAAATTTTAACGAAAGTGGACACGAATTCGAAAGTTATGACCACGTTAACTTTTTTTTTTACACCACTTGATGAACTGACCAAAGATATAGATAAAGCTGGAGGAAGCTGACCGCCTCATGCGTCCGACGACGCGGGAGTCCCTGATAGGTAAATGGTTTGCCAAGCTAGAGGTCTTCCATTGGGATGGAAAGACGACTACAAGATAGAAGAGACAGATAAGGCGGAGAGAGGAGAGACTGAAGAAATGGAAATCTCTAAATTCCTTAGATTGGAAATAAATCTATAAGATTGTGGTGGGGGACCAATCCAAAATTAGATTGAGAAAAAGATTGACTTCTAAATCTGTTAGATTGAGATTTTCAATCTAATTTTGGATTGGTCCCTCATTGCAATCTAAAGAATTTAGAGAGAAGGATTTCCTCCAAGATGACGACGAAGAAGATGAGGGATAGAGTGATAAAGGAGGATGAACGATCAGAGAAGATAATAGGAACAGAGAACGTGGAATTTGATCTAACCGTATCTATTGATGACATCTTTGCACAACTCTCAATATCTTTTGTCCACACATAACTAAACATTCTCATTTGGCTTAAGTTTCCACCTTTTTAAAAGCGAAATAAAAAATGTATAACGTGGGATTGTTTTCTCCATTAAGTACAAGACCTTGTAATAATAAAGTATCTGGGAAATTCCGGGTACAAAACACGTTGAGAGTTGTCCAAAAATTGTATGACAAATGGCTATAAGTATGGTAATGTTCAAAACAGAAGATTTCATATAACTATAAGAATGACTTTCTTATAGTTATATGTAATCTTTTGTCCACACAGTCATAAATGAACATTCTCATTTGGCTTAATTTCCACCTTTTTTAAAGCGAAATAAAAAATGTATAACGTGGGATTGTTTTCTCCATTAAGTACAAGGCGATGAAAACTTTGTTCCTCGTGATAATAAAGTATCTGGGAAATTCCGTGTACAAAACATGTTGAGAGTTGTCCAAAAATTGTATGACAGATGGCTATAAGTATGGTAGTGTTCAAAACAGAAGATTTCATATAACTATAAGTATAACTTTCTTATTCCATGTTCGATTTTGTTCAAAATGTCTTTGATCTTCTGTATTATTTATTTTTAGCTTTGATTTAAAAATGACTCGACTTGAGGATTTTCTTTAATACAGAGACAAACCGGTTTCAGTAGCCAGTGGGTTAACCTAGTCTTGATTTATAAACACGTGTTCTTACAAACAGAAGGAGACACCCCCCCCCCCCCCCCCGAAAAGAGAATAGGGCTGAAAACACTTTTTTTAATATAGAAATCAAATGTATTTCCTTTGGATACTCTGATTTGGAAAGTTGTGTAAAAAATTTGGGAATATTTTCCCATAAAAATGGGGATATACATTCTTAATCATGAACCGACCAAAGCATATCCTTTTCACTGAATGGACCCAAGAAAGTGGGAGTACATCATTTTAAATGCTGCTTATTTTACGTGTGTATTTATAGGGATGAAAATGAAATTGGGTGTCCTTCTTCATTTTTTCCTGTGACTCAGCCCAAGAGGTGGCGCTGTTTATTTCCCTCATTCCCTTCCATTTATCCATTTTTGTCTCCCCTCGATCTGTCTGAATGTAGTACCTTAATCATCGTTGTTTTTGCTCCACCCCTCTCTCTCTTTCTCTTTCATTCGCCCTCTTTCTATAACATGCTCCAAAATTTATTTCTTTCTCTCTTGTCCTCTTCATTCCTTCTCATCTATATCCAACCCCTCTATATTCTTCTCTGTATTAACATGATTAGTTGACCTATTATCATGTTTACTCATGTTTTTTCCCCTCCTGTTTTGTCTTCATTGTAAGTTCTATTTCCCTCGCCCTCTCTTTCTCCTTCTTTTTACATACTTCCATCTCTTTCTTTTCCTCTCTCTTCATCTTTCTTTACATTCCTTTTCATTCTTTTAATCACTCCTATGTCTATAGGCTACCCAGTATTATCATGTCAACTCAAGTTTTTCTTTTTCCCTCTTGTTTTGTCTTTTATTGTAAGATCTGTTTCCCTCCCCTTCTCTCTTTCTTCAATGTTGAATCTGTTTTGCCTTCCTCTCTCTCCCTTTCCTTACAGTATGCTCCATCTTTACTTCTCTTCAGCATTATTTCAATTCCTTCTCATTCTATCTCCATCATCTATCCCCATCTCCCCATGTCCATCATTATCATGTCTAATTATACTCCACTCTTTCTTCCCTTAAAAGTCTTTATTCATCCTCAAATCTCTTTCCCTCATTACACCCCACCCCTGTATTCATGTTTTATATCCTTTCTCTCATGAACCCCCTATCGGGCAATTTATGTGGTTTTTCTCATTTTAATATCTTTCTTTTCCCCTTTCCTATATAAGATTAATTTCCTTTTCTCCTCTCATCAATTTTCTGTTTGGTTATCTCTTTTTCTACTCAGGCCCTGTATGTAAATACACAAACTTTTTCAATGTCTTATTTAATCTCTCTTTCAGCTCCTATTCCTTTCTTGCTGCCCCTCTCTCTCCCTCTTTCTCTTTATTCATCTTTCTCTGTACATTGTCTACCTAGGCCTATATACATGGATACATCTTCTAAATATCTCTGCTTTATATCTTCCTTTCTCTTCCCATTGGTTTCTCTTGCTGTCTCTCCCTCACTTTTTATGTCTCCACCCCGAAGGGTGCCGGGGGCATTAAGTTCTAACTAACTTTGTATGCGTCTCTCTCTCTCTCTCTCTCCCTCTTTCCCTCTTTCTCTTTATTCATCTTTCTCTGTACATTGTCTACCTAGGCCTATATACATGGATACATCTTCTAAATATCTCCGCTTTATATCTTCCTTTCTCTTCTCATTGGTTTCTCTTGTTGTCTCTCCCTCACTTTTTATGTCTCCACCCCGAAGGGTGCCCGGGGCATTAAGTTCTATCTATCTAACTTTGTATGCGTCCCTCTCTCTCTCTCTCTCTCTCTCTCTCTCTCTCATCATCCTTCCATGTCTCTCCCTAGACTGCACATACTTAGTATTCCGAGAGATCAATAATTCAAAGAACGTGTTGAAGTTTTTATTTTCTATCAAAACAATCATGGTTGCTTTTAACAGACACCTTTAAAGGTACATCATAGAAATGATGGGTCAATGATATAGATAAAATGTGGTAACCAATTAAAAAAAAAATCACAAGCACTGGAAGTACTATCAACTATTTTAACACTGTTGTGAAAGTATATGGATGAACTGGCTGAAAAAAAAAGTTTTAAGAAAAAAAATGTTCTTGAAACTTACAAAGAAACAAATTTCATTGAGAAATATTAATGTTGAGTTTTGTTAGCAATACATGTACTAAGAACTCTGCTGGTAGATGTGGTATAAATAGCCTTAAATTCATTCAACCATGTATCATCCCACATTATGAAGAATAATTACCAAACAAATTCCATGCCAAGTTTCCATTCTATGCTTTGGCTTCATTTGATCCCAAGAGTGACTTTCACCAAGCATCTTTCAAAAAGTTAACTTGAAACTTATTCTAACAAGCTCCTTGTTAACTCTTTGCCTGCTGAATTCATTTTGAGGGGGTAAATAATGACAATATTGTTCTTTGTATATTTCCTTTCAACTCTGCTTTTCTTAGAGCAGTATTGGTCCTGGTCATTATTCTATGGATATCACTTAAGCACACTAGTTGTGTTTTAGTTTTTCTGGTAAAATGGTAAGGAAGAAAACTAATTACTACAATTCTTCACTTTAAGTGTACGATGGAGGCTGATAGTCAACAAAAGCTGGCAAAGAGTTAACAGAGCAATTCCATTCTTGTTATATCTGAAATGCAAATAACAGAATACAAAGAAGTAAAACTGACAAAATTACCTTCTTACAACACAAGTATTATAAGAGCATTCTTGATAATGAGGTTTGACTGTACATATACATGAAATACATGTAACATATACCCATGACACTTATATCTCTACAAAATTCATTTTCAGCTTCAAATCAGATGTCAATCAAATAACTATTTATCCTCCATAGTTACAATAATAACTGTTCTAGTAATAACATTCAATTATATTCTCCAATTCAAATCAGAGGTTGGTGAAATAGCAACTAATAATTTGAAATTATTAGTTGCTTTGAAATTCATTTTCTCTGGTAATGACAAACTTTTACTGACCCTTCTGAACCTTTTCAGCGTTGTAGGTAAGTTAATAAACCATCTAAATTTTGATATTGTATCAAATATGTCTTAACAATAAAAAGCTTGTCCTTTGTCTTGAAAAGGGTCATGATTCCATTTTGTCTTCTAACATTACTATTATAAGAGCATTCTATACAATGTGGTTTGACTGTACATATACATGAAATATATGGAACATGATTACCCATGACACTTCTCTTGCTACAAAATTCATTTTCAGCTTCAAATAAAGTCGTCAATCAAATAACTAAGTATGCTCCATTGTTATGATAGTAACAATACTGTTCTAATAACATTCAATTAATCCTCAAACTCAAATAAGTTTGTGAAATATTCAAATACATGTACATTTAAATACATTTTCTCTCATAATGACAGACTTGTGTGTTAACATGTACACTGATAATTCTTATCCCTGTCAGTGATGTAGAGGGGTTAAAATGTTTAGATTTGGATATTGTATCTAATATGCCTGGACTATGAAAAGCTTATCCTTTTATCCTTTGATGGGCTAAAGATTTGAGAAGTTTAATTATCACAGAATAATGTTTATATCAAATTCATAAAATATTGTATTTCTGAGACCTGTTTGTAAACATGGTGGCACTGAAAGGGTTGATTATTATTTAAAGACAGTGGTAATGATTCATAATAAAAATACATAAGGATACAAAGGATGTCAGATATTAAATGTGTACATATCAAACATTTGTTTGAAATATACATGCAAAGTTGAGCCCAGAGGTTTACATGCATGTACACCTAGCAGAAAAAATTCTCATATTTTACAGCTTCAGTTATTTCCACCAACTTTTCTCCTCCTAACTACAGACAAGATGTGTTTCTACTAAGCATATATACATGTACACTGCATTAAGTCACGCTCTATAAACTGCTCTTGATTTTCTCACTTTGAAAATATAAGGAAAGTCTTTTTCTACCACATGTATATAAAATTTTGATTCCAACTACTTATAAAAGTGTACTACAATATCCTTT
>JAPZVO010000422.1:7500-40212 GCA_029962745.1 Echinometra lucunter | reverse complement strand
AAAAAAATATCACTTTTTTGTTTTCAATTTCAATCGCATTTTCAAATAGAAATTCTAATTGTTTATGGCAGATGTTCAATTTTTTTAGTGATTAATTAGAATATATTTTCTTCCTTAAAAAGTGTGTGTGTGTGGGGGGGGGGGAATATTTGTACAGGCCACCCCCCCCCCTCTCCAAAAAGTGGGGGGATATATCCCTCCATCCCCCCCCCCTCGGGATTGAGATAAATCCCCCGGGGACAATTTAACTTTACCCCAAAACGATGATTATATTGCTTCATGTTCACTCTGAAATTCGATCTGTTTCTCTCCGCATAAGGTCAACCGGAAGTTTGACCTCTTGTACATAAAAAAAAGGATCTAGCTCAGTGCAGTGGTGCACAATTTCGGTCGATTTGGGGGAAATTTTCAAGAAAAGTGAGACTTATAAATTTCTGGGGGCAACTGCCTCCCCCCCCCCCCCCCGGCGTACGGCCATGCTATACTTGTTACTCTGCATTGATTTCTCTATACGATATACGCTCTTTCTTTGCTTTAATATAGTATTTGTAAGAGATGTTCCCCTCTATCCTTCTTTTATTACACTTTCAATCTCTCACTTTGCTTGAAACTAGCCAACTTCAAGCTCTTTTCTTTATTATTCTTTATTGTTGAATTTTATATTTTAAAAAGGCACAACCTTCCCCTTTTCTCCCTCACCCCTCCCCCACATTAACTTCCTTTTCTTTTAGCATCACTTTCCCGGCCCCATCCCCTCCCCGCTTGCCCCTGAAATATCCAATGTAGTGGAAACTCGGTATAAAGAGATCTGATATACACGTAACAATATTGGGTTTTTTTTAAATACCAATCTGTAGCTGAACTTTGTATTAAGCGCTGTGGAACCAATCATGACCGTGTAAGCAGAGCGCTACATATAGTGAACTAATATTGTATTGTATTGTATTGTAATATTCCGGTCTCAGCTCTTTATATTTTATTGTTTTTTCAACCCGATATAATGAGATTCCTGCTATTACAGGGTAATTTGGATGGTCCCAATGACGTCATTATACCAAATTTCTGCACAAGCCCCTTCCCCTTTCACCTTGCACAAATCTCTTCCTCTCTTTCCAGACCCATGGTGCCAGGGTAATGGGGGGGGGGGGGGGGGAGGGTGGGGAGAGGGAAGTTGACCCATAGGTGAGTTTAAATTTTAAAATAGGGGTATAGTTACATATCCCAGTCCGGGGTCCGCCCACTTGACCGAAGGCCCGCGAGGCCAACTTTTCTCGTATCGTATTTTCCTTCATCACAAATGATGCGCTAAAATAATTATGTCCCCTTTAGCATGTTTGGCCTCGTTTCCGGATGTTCCACACCTTCAATGAAAAACTTTCCACTGCCCTTTATTACTTATTGAACTTCCTTCTGGCACAGGAATTGGTCAGAGCGACGTACATTATGGATTACAATTTACTATTTTCGGCCTCGTGGGCCTTTGGTCTCGCGGGCCTTCGGTAAGTGGGTTGTCACCCCAGTCCACTCTTTCCCCATACTCTTACTTGCACTTTCTCATTTTTCTTCCTTTTTGTTTTTATCACTTAAAAAAATCATAGGGGGCAGGTGGTCGCCTCCTTCCCCCTTGTGGCATCACCCATATCAACCATTACAATCACAACACAAATACACTTATGACTGACCATCTAAAAAACTAAATTCTGTGTGACAAGTTCCTTTATTGACACCATAAAAAACACAAGTAACTCCACATTACATAATTATCAAATGACAATTGACAGAAAGCAAGTAATTTCATATGATATACAATACCTGAAATAAGGCTCTATTACACTTCCCAGACATGGCCGTACGCAGCGGGGGGGGGGGGGGGGCAACTTTACCTTTTTTACTGAAAATTTTCATAAAATCCACGAATAGTGTGCACCAAATCGTTCAATTTCACTTTTAGAAATGCAAAAGCGCCCTCGTGACCGACTAGGTTGCTTCGCTCCCTCGCTTTTGAGCTTCTTTGAAATATTTTACGTGTCTTGCCCCCCCCCCAGAAAAAATTTCTGCGTACGGCCCTGTTCCCAGTACCTGCCTCAGCTGAGATAAACATTCATGAATTATTGTATGGCACTAGCTGAGAGTCACATATTGTAAAAAAGTAGAGTAAAATTAACAAGTAAAACAATGAACGTCTGATCAAAATCAGAGAAAGTTCAAGCATTTTCAAGTTTTACATTGCTCCGTGAAACAGCGATATGAATAAACATAATGTTTGCAAATTGGTGAGCCGATAACGTCATCCGGGGGGGGGGGGCACTCACATTTGGAAAGGGTAGGGGTGTGTGGTCCCAAAATCTGAAACCATACCCTTATGAACTGAAGTTGCTTATGAACTGAGGGGCTTAAGAACTTAATGGTCCTCTCCAAAATTTCCTAGAATTCAGGGATTCAGTAGCCTGTAATATTATGTGGGCGAATGTTGGAACTACTAAATTAGAACCCTTGCATAAATTACAAAAGAAAATTTTAAGAATCTGTTCAAATTCCTCTTTCAGGGCCCATTCACGTCCTTTGTTTTTCGCCCTAAAACTTTGACCATATATGACATACTTAAACTCCAAGTAGCAGTTATGATGTTTCGAACAACACATAGAATTGTTTCAAACAATATTTTTCAATGTTCGTTATCAATAGATTTGTTCATTGCCACAACACTCGCTCAAGTAATAATTTTCATTATTCCAAAGTTCAAAATCAATCACTACTTAATTCTGTCAGACATTACGGTCCACGCTTGTGGAATGATCTTTCAGACAACATCAGAAGTTCTTCTACAATCAGCTCCTTTAAGTCTAAGTTAAAAAAAATTGTATATCGTTTCCTATGCAGATTGACCTTTATACCTTTATATATTTGATAGACATTACCATTACCCCCCTCCCCCGTATGTTTGCTGGTGTTTGCCGGTGGTTTGCATGTTGGTGAATTGAATGAAGTGTATCCATGTTTTCTACTACTTTACTTTACCTTACTTTCTTTGTTATGTGTTTTTTATAGGGAGCTACACCTTACAAGTTTTCAACTTTTTTGTAGTTTCCTTTTCTTCAATCCTTTATGTTATGTATATGTATATGTAAATTTTACACTGTAAATACTACTGTCATTTTTTTTTAATTTTATGATTGAAAGAATAAATCGAACTTGAACTTGAACTTGAACTTGAACCCATTCATGTCTGACGTTTGTGTGAATGTTAACACACAACTAACGGAAATCTTTTGTATCATCGGGGTGCAGCTTGTGTGGGCTACAGCAGCAGCTGGGGTATGGATGATCGTACGTAGGGGATTCTTTCTCCAGCCCTCCGCCTACCCTGGGAACCAGGGTTCTCGTGATCGTGCGGGAGGACATGCCTCGCACCACTGACGGTGGACAGCCAATATGTGCCCGGTGAATCCATCTTGAAGTTGACTTGAAATTCTTATTCTTTCTAAAGCTTTACCAATAGCTTTAAGTTCCTCCTCAACAACAGCTCTAGTTCTGTACCAGTCATCGGATAACGAATTTAGCCTCACTCTAACTTCCGAACTTGACATGATTTTTCAGGGGGCAGAGTGCCCCCCCCCCGACGGATTTCAGCGGGAAAATCCACCAAACCACCGGGAAAAAAATGAAAGGAAGGGAAAGGAAGAAAAAGGAAGGGAGAAAGGGAAAGGAAGAAGAAGAAGAATGGGAAAGAAAGCAGAAGAAAGGAAAAGAAAGAAGGAGAAAGGAAAAGAAAGAAGGAGAAAGGGAAAGGCAGAAGGAGAAAGGGAAAGAAAAAAGGAGAAAGGGGAGAAAGAAGAAGAGAAAAAGGGAAAAGCGGGAAAGAAAAAACTAGAAGAAAGCAAAGTGAAACAAAAGAAATGAGGGGAAATTTAGTATCAAAACCCCGGAGTTTACGGGGGCTCCCCCGCAGTGGCTTTCCCTGTAGACCCCATCAGGGGCCCTAAGCCAGAATTCTGGGACCCACCCGCTAAAGGCTTCACAACAAGCAACTCGCGGTGCGGACTCTCCTCCGCATATTCTATTTCTAGACTTAGTTACCGGGAAATTTTCGGCTCTGCCTCCTCCCCCCCAAAACAGGCAGAGAATTACACCACTGATTCTAGACTTAATTACCGGGGAATTTTTGGCTAGGCATAGCCCCCCCCCCCCACCCATAACAGGCAGAGAGCGAAAAAAGAGCGGGAACTGACAGCGCAAAAACGCCGGAGCTTCCGCGCTTTGCGCAGGGAGGGGGAAACTCCCCCCTCCCTGTACCCTCTCCCTAGGGAGCACTACCGTCCTCCAAAAATGAAATCCTAGTTACGCCGCAGAAGATAGAATTTATTACCGACAACTGATATATAATTCAAAGAAACGTCGGAGCTTCCGCGCTTCGCGCAGGAGGAGGGAACCCTCCCCCCCCCCCTCTCTGCACCCTCTCCTCTAGGGAGCACTACATTGGCGTAAATTCCAGGGGGTAGGGGGATCTATCAACCCAAATTAGGGGAGAGGGGGGATGGTGTGTACAAATTCCCCCCCATGCAGACACACATTTTAAGGAAGAAAATATATTTCAATTAATCAGCAAGTAAAAATTCTGAATATCTATAATAAACAACCATTATATTTTAGAATTTCTATTTGAAAATGCTATTGAAAGCAAACAAGTGGTTATTTTTGGCTCGCTAACTTCGCTCGCTTGTCAAAATCTTAGGATTTCCATCCGAAAATGCGATATTAAAATCGATAAAAGTGGTTATTTTTAGCTCACTCGCTTCGCTCGCTCGCAAAATAGATATGAAAATGAGTGTGACAGGGAAAAACATGTTTAACAATTTTTTCATCCCCCACTCCTCAAATTGGATTTACGCCGGTGGAGCACTACCGTCCTCCTAAAATGCAGTCCTAGCTACTCCACAGATTCTAGACATAGACTGGTTACCGGGAAATTTTGGGCACGGCCCCCCCCCCCCCCCGATAACAGGTACCTGTGACGCACCTGACTAAAGTCTTAGCAAAGAATAATTATTACGAAGAATCCTCAGTACTGAAATAAAGCACGTGTACGTACTGTAGTACATTTCAATCGGGGAAAGCCTATAGCTTTTATCAAGACGGCCCAGAGAAAAAGATTATAGCCTTTATCTAGACGTTTGTATTAATATCTTCTTTATTTTTCTTATTTTTTCTGCACATAGCTTTTGGTAAAGAGCCTAAGAGGTGGAGGGCATGCCATAATCAATATTGGTATTGTCTCGCAATAAAATAAAACTTATGTCCACCAACAGATATGATAAACTCTAACTGCAACAGGTAAGGAAGTAATGGTAAGAATCAGAAGGGCCAGAGCTATTAAGTTATACAGGAGAGATTGCTGGGGAGCCTTTCATGAAAGGACTTGTCGGATGTTTTATCCGACAAAGTCTGTTTTATCCGACGGTTGTCATGGTAACGATGCTTCTCAGCCAATCAAAATCAAGGAAACATGTCAGACCTGACAACTTGACAGACAACAAATGTTGATGAAACGCTCCCCTGTTGAATTCTATATAAGGGGGGGGGGGGGGGGGGTAAACGCGTTTCCTGATTAAGCTCTATATGAGCAAACGTTTGGATATCTGACAGTGATGTCGTGAAAATCTGAAATAAAATTAATAAACAGGAGATCTTCAAGTTTTCTCTTAATCAGAATATTTCATATAATAATGTATCATGATTTATGCAAATTAAAAACCTATAAGATAGAGCCTTATTATGTTTTAAGTCCATAGAAACAGGTGAAATGTGCTTTGAAAAAAATGAGATTGCGTGCAAGCAATATAAAAACTATTCAAAGTTCTCTTAACTGGGTGGACTAGCACGTCTGACCAAAAAAAAATAAAAAATAAAAAAAAATAAAAAGAAATTTCTAAAAAAGATCATGAGATACCATACTCTGAGTTTTTAGACAAGCAAGGAAGGTTTGTCATGTTCCATCTGTGCCGGGGGTGCACATTTCCTTTCACTCGATGAATCAGACATCAGTTTTGCTGCTGGCATGTAGGCCTAGGGGCACGGGGATTCTCGGATACGCCTCCAAAGGAAATAACTGAAAGTGAGGTTTTATAAGGCTGTTTTCTGCTTTAGCAATCTGAGGAGTCAGGCGAACGACCCCCCAAAAAACAAACAAACAAACAAACAAACAAACAAACAAACACCAAACAACAAAAAACGAAAAACGGTAGGCCTAGTATTAGGTGCAAGGGGGCCTACACTGATGAAAGAATGAAAAAAACGCCCCAGCCTCTACATCATATTTAATCAAATACTATTTAACCTTCTATACCATCTGAGGATATATTTACTACTGAATCCTCAATTCTGTTTTAAAAAGTGGGCTTATTCCATTTACTCCCTCCCCTCCCCTCCCCCATCAGCTCTCTGTCTTTTTCTCCCTCCCCTCTCCCTCTCAAAAAGTTTCCTTTTCCTTTTATTTTTTTTCATACTCTCTACTCTCACCTGAAAAACTGACTTCATTAATACAACTGAGGCACAATAGAACAGTGTTTCTAATCAATTCTAAATTTTATCCGTTCAGTTTTTTACCTCCCTGGCTCTAGCAGACGATGCGTCGGTGTCTCGTACGTGACACATGATACAGAGAAAGTACACGGTCACCAGAGGCGTCGATCCTGGGGGGAGCAGGGGGGCAATTGCCCCCCCCCCCAAGAAAATTTCCGGGGGGGGGGCAAAGATATCATTTTGCCCCCCAATAATTTACCAACCAAAAAAAGAGAACAAATAAAAAAGAAAAAAGAAAAAGAAAAGATAGGAAAGGGAAGGAAGGAAGCGAAATGAAAGCGTAAAACAAGGAAAAAGAAAGAAAATGGGACACTGGGAAGCGCTCGCTCGCTTCGCTCGCTCGCATTTAAGTATCTTAACCAATGCCGATGATAATTACTGTTCTTATGAAAGGAAATCAGTTTACATCTTGTGTTTCTATCTAATGTTATACTATTCTTCTACTCATAGGAAGTGATATAACCAAACAATATATCACTCCTAGAAATCGGGCGGCCAGTTGACCTAAAAATAGATAAACTTTCAGGAGATAATGGCCTGGATGAAAAAACGCAAAACAAAAACATATTTTTCATTAACTCGCTCGCTACTCTCGCCGGTAAAAGCTTTCTACAAGATGATTTCGAGCAGCAAGTAGCCTATCATAGCAGTGAGATTCCTAAATATCATTATATTTGGGTAGCAAGGTGGTTGACAAAGAGTTTGGGACGAATCCATATAATTTTGCCGGGATCGGTCGTTGACTTTGCTCGCTATGGTAGAAACAGAATGGATTCGCACTGCAAGCGACTGACACCATAAAAAACACAAGTAACTCCACATGACATAATTATCAAATGACAATTGACAGAAAGCAAGTAATTCATATGATATACAATACCTGAAATAAGGCTCTATTACACTTCCCAGACATGGCCGTACGCAGGGGGGGGGGGGGGGGCAGTTGCCCCCTCCCCCGAAATTTTAAAAATTTACATTGTTTTACTGAAAATTTTCACAAAATCCACGTGTGCACCAAATCGTTCAATTTCACTTTTAGAAATGCAAAAGCGCCCTCGTGACCGACTCGGTCGCTTCGCTCCCTCGCTTTGAGCTTCTTTAAAATATTTTACGTGTCTTGCCCCCCCCCCCCGGAAAAAAATTCTGCGTACGGCCCTGTTCCCAGTACCTGCCTCAGCTGAGATAAACATTCATGAATTATTGTATGGCACTAGCTGAGAGTCATATACTGTAAAAAAGAAAAAAGTAGAGTAAAATTAACAAGTAAAACAATGAACGTCTGATCAAAATCAGACAAAGTTCAAGCATTTTCAAGTTTTACATTGCTCCGTGAAACAGCGATTTGAATAAACATAATGTTTGCAAATTGGTGAGCCGATAACGTCATCCGGGGGGGGGGGGGCACTCACATTTGGAAAGGGTAGGGGTGTGTGATCCCAAAATCTGAAACCATACCCTTATGAACTGAAGTTGCTTATGAACTGAGGGGCTTAAGAACTTAATGGCCCTCTCCAAAATTTCCTAGAATTCAGGGATTCAGTAGCCTGTAATTATTTGGGCGAATGTTGGAACTACTAAATTAGAACCCTTGCATAAATTACAAAAGAAAATTTTAAGAATCTGTTCAAAATTCCTCTTTCAGAGCCCATTCACGTCCTTTGTTTTATCGCCTAAAAAACTTTGACCATATATGATATACTTAAACTCCAAGTAGCAGTTTTGATGTTTTGAACAACTCATAAAATTGTTTCAAACAATATTTCTCAAATATTCGTTATCAATAGATTTGTTCATTGCCACAACACTCGCTCAAGTAATAAATTTCATTATTCCAAAGTTCAAAATCAATCACTACTTAATTCTGTCAGACCTTACGGTCCACGCTTGTGGAATGATCTTTCAGACAACATCAGAAGTTCTTCTACAATCAGCTCCTCTAAGTCTAAGTTTAAAAAATTGTATATCGTTTCCTATGCAGATTGACCTTTATACCTTTATATATTTGATAGACATTACCATTACCCCCCCCCCCCTCCCCCGTATGTTTGCTGGTGTTTGCCGGTGGTTTGCATGTTGGCGAATTGAATGACGTGTATCCATGTTTTATACTACTTTACTTTACCTTACTTTCTTTGTATATGTTTATTATAGGGAGCTACACCTTACAAGTTTTCAACTTTTTTGTAATTTCCTTTTCTTCAATCCTTTATGTTATGTATATGTATATGTACATTTTACCCTGTAAATACTACTGTCATTTTTTTTTTAATTTTATGATTGAAAGAATAAATCGAACTTGAACTTGAACTTGAACTTGAACCCATTCATGTCTGACGTTTGTGTGAATGTTAACACACAACTAACGGAAATCTTTTGTATCATCGGGGTGCAGCTTGCGTGGGCTACAGCAGCAGCTGGGGTATGGATGATCGTACGTAGGGGATTCTTTCTCCAGCCCTCCGCCTACCCTGGGAACCAGGGTTCTCGTGATCGTGCGGGAGGACATGCCTCGCACCACTGACGGTGGACAGCTAACATGTGCCCGGTGAATCCATCTTGAAGTTGACTTGAAATTCTTGTTCTTTCTAAAGCTTTACCAATAGCTTTAAGTTCCTCCTCAACAACAGCTCTAGCTCCGTACCAGTCATCGAATGACGAATTTAGCCTCACTCTAACTTCCGAACTTGACATGATTTTTCAGGGGGCAGAGTGCCCCCCCCCCCCCGAAGGATTTCAGCGGGAAAATCCACCAAACCACCGGGAAAAAATGAAAGGAAGGGAAACGAAGAAAAAGTAAGGGAGAAAGGGAAAGGAAGAAGAAGAATGGGAAAGAAAGAAGAAGACAGGAAAAGAAAGAAGGAGAAAGGGAAAGAAAGAAGAAGACAGGAAAAGAAAGAAGGAGAAAGGGAAAGAAAGAAGGAGAAAGAGAAAGGAAGAAGGAGAAAGGGAAAGAAAAAAGGAGAAAGGGGAGAAAGAAGAAGAGAAAAAGGGAAAAGAGGGAAAGAAAAAAAATAGAAGAAAGCAAAGTGAAACAAAAGAAATGAGGGAATATTTATTACCAAAACCCCGGAGTTTCCGGGGGCTACCCCGCAGTGGCTTTCCCTGTAGAAAGCCAGAATCCTGGGACCCACCCGCTAAAGGCTTCACAACAAGCAACTCGCGGTGCGGACCAGGGGGCTGAAACTCCGCTTCTGCATCCGTCCGTCCAGCCATGGAAGGGCGGGGGGGGTACGGAGGGTCAAATTGATCCCGCGTTTTATGTACAAAATTTTATAAACCTATGGCGCAGACCATTTTTCCGAGTATCAGCGAAAATCAGGCTTGTTTTGCCTTGCGCGCAGCGCGTATCACATTTTCATGAATATTTATGAATATGTATTAGATTTTTGTGAATTATTAACATAATAAAGCATGCGCACTGGATTATTCATTCATTCATTCATTTACCGTACCGTCGCCCAGACTCGTGAGAATTTCCCTAATTTAATTTCCTCTCATTTCAATCATTTTACCCCAATAGCTTACACCCACTTCTATTTATCTGATGCCGATGCTCTCAGTAAGACATGCATTTCTGATTTTGACTTTATTTTGTGTTGATCACTTGCAGACTAAATTCAACAAAAGCTGTGTTTACAATATTATTATTTGAGGAATCCACGCTCTACAAGCATTGCTTTTTTTTTAATAGTGGATCACCTCCATTTCCATAACATAAGAGCTTATAGGCTGCTGTATTATTCTTTTGTAGATTAACTTTGTTTCATATTTCAAATTATGTAAACGTATCCTGTAAACAGTAACATGCATGTCTCCTGGCCCCCTCCACCAAACAGATAAATTCCTCTCGCATAATTATGGCTGCTACAATCATGGGCATCAATGTGGGGAAGGGGGGGGGGGGGAGGGGCATGGCGCGGTATGCGTCCCTAATATTTTAAGAGTGGGTTGACACAATAGGGTATGTCCCCCACATTCTGGAACAAAGCACACCTAGTGAAACCAAATTTTCCCACCCCCTATACTTAAAGCTGTGAGCTCTTTCTCTTCTCAGCAAAGTTTAACGTTAATTTTTGCTCGTTGACATTTTGGGGAGGGGATCATCATAGACATATAATAAATGCATCCCCCTAAAGAATTTGATCCAAGGATTTTTTTTTTCATTTCTGCAAACCCATTAAGGTGTATGCCCCCAAAGAAAGAAATGCTGAGGAGCATTTTTTTTACTCGCTAGTCAGTGAATTTTAGGACAGTACCCCCCCCCCCCCCCCGTCCTGTATGCACTGCAATCATACCTCAGTTACAAAGTAACTTCATGATTTTGTGCCTGCATTATCGTCAACAATGCTTTTTTTCCTTTCTTTTGCTAGTCCCTGAATTTTTGGACAGCCCCTCCCCCCCCCCCCCACATGGCTACAATCACACCTCTGTCACAAAGCAACTTCATATGATCTTATGCCTGCATCATACATCATCTTCAACCTCATCATCATTGTCTTTTCTTCTTCTTTTGCTAGTCAGTGAATTTTTGAACAGAGCCCCCCCCCCCCCCCCCTCCATCACACCTCAATTACAAAGCAACTTCATATGATCTTTGGCCGGCATCATCATCATCAACACTATCTTTCTTTTGCTATTCAGTGATTTTTCAGACAGTGCCCCCCCCCCCCTCCATATGGCTGCAATCAACCTCAATTACAAACCAACTTCATATGATCTTGTGCCAGCATCATCATCCTCCTCATCATCAAAAACACTGACAAAAGCAACATCAACATCAGATTTCACTCAAGGTTAAAGTGATTACACAATGGTAACAAAATTTTTGATATATGATCGAGAATAGAATTCTAAGAAGACTGACATTAAAAATTTGATGATTTTCAATCAAAATCAATACATTTTGGCTAATTTTCTCATAAAAAGTCAAGAGCTGACCCAAAAATTTGAGTATGAGGTATGACGTCAAAGTGGGTACCCAGATTCGCGCATTGCAGTTGTGCCGCGTGCTAGACTGTACAATATGTATTATACCTTGCGCGCATTTTGCTAGAAGTGCGCGACAAGGTACCCACTTTGACGTCATTTTGACGTAAAAGTGGGTACCCAGTTGAAACCGGGTCACAGCTGAGGGGTCAAAAATATCCTGAAATCTTACCACATTTGGGGGTTTCCTTGGCAACACGACTTTTTAAAAAACTTTAGGCAGATGATTTTCTGCTAATAAAATCATGCTCTTTTAAATGAGCTAACATTGTTTCAGCATTGGGTACGCCCTTTAAGAGATTACACAATGGTAAAATTTTTTTGGATATATGATCGAGAATAGAATTGTAGGAAGAATAACATTAAAAATTTGATGATTTTCAATCGAAATCAATGCATTTTGGCTAATTTTCTCATAAAAAGTCAAGAGTTGACCAAAAAATATGAGTATGAGGTATGACGTAAAAGTGGGTACTCAGCTTCGCGCATTGCAGTTGTGCTGCGCGCTAGATAGACTGTACAATATGCATTATACCTTGCGCGCATTTTGCTAGAATTGCGCAACAAGGTACCCACTTTGACGTCATTTTGACGTCAAAGTGGGTACCCAGTTGAAACTGGGTCACAGCTGAGGGGTCAAAAATATCCTGAAATCTTACCACATTTGGGGGTTTCTTTGGCAACACGACTTTCAAAAAAACTTTAGGCAGATGATTTTCTGCTAATAAAATCATGCTCTTTGAAATGAACTAACATTGTTCCAGCATTGGGTACCCCCTTTAAGAGAAATTGCAAGACAATAAGAATATAGAGAGAAGAAAATTATTTTATTAGCAAAAAAGTGTAACTCTAATTTCAATGCAGCAAGAGATCAGCAAACATTTCTGGAGGCAGAAAGCTCTTGTTGGAATACTTATAATAGGCCTACTATTTAAACATTCTTGCAGTGTGAATCCATATAGCCTATCAATGTAATTACATAATAATAACAATGATAATGATAATAATAATAAAAATGTAAAAAAGAATAATGATAAGTTTGACAAATTTCTGAAACAATTCAGCCAAAAACATAGATATTGGTTCATATGGTTCCCCACCTACCTGCATAGGTAGTTTTGTAAATTCAGGTAACAGCGTGAAGCAACCCATCCCTAATAATTGACTAGACTTGCTCCAGAACTACCCTCCAAACAATCACCCCCCCTCAGTGTCTACCCCTGGACAATCAACCCAAGCCAAGTACAATGCCCATCCCATCCCCTAACTTGGAAATGTTACTTACTGTAATTGACCTCAGGATTATTTCTTGGGGGGGGGGGGGGGACAGTACACTGGAGGTAATTACCCGAGGAATAATAGTCCTAGAACTGTTGATTTTGAAGGCACAACTTCTATATACAATTTTTGTGTTCCCTGATTTTTTCATTTCTTTTTAATAGTTGTTAAAATGGTTTAGGTCCATGTTTCAATTGAATTCACAGATTAATACATTTTATTAGCCTGTCATGAAATAAGGCTCAAATTTTAATCTAGGTATACATCTTTAGGCAAAATGCAAATGAAGTTTCAAAATAAGGGTTTGGGGAAGGGTGCAATTCCTTAGTCTTCAAGCAGCTGGATACTCTACAAGCCTTGTACTTGAACTTCTTAGACAACCTGCAAGTAGAAAACAAAAGGAAAAGAAAATAAATTTGTAAGCATGCTGCAGAGTCGAGAGAGAGAGAGAGAGAGAGAGAGAGAGAGAGAGAGAGAGAGAGAAAGAAAGAAAGGCTCCTCTCTAAGTACATGATAAGTGACGTGATGAACCTGCCTGAAACTTTATTCTAAGTAGTTCAGTACATTATACTAGGAGGTCTGCACATAAGACTGCAAGCTTCAGTCTGTGATAATAAAAATATTGGTTGTTGTTATTAGGCTAAGACTCGTTAGTCTTTACTTTGTCTGGCTACTCTGTAGTAAAATACGTTGGGTTTTTTTTTTAAACATCTACGGCACATGGATATTTCTGTCTAGAATTTAGCTTAAATAACGTACTACAGAAATGAAAAACTTTAAAAATCTACACTTTTCAAAGCTACAAATCATAATGGGCTTACTTCATACCTTGCCAGTGGCAGTAGTAGATTTTTCTAGATCAAGTGGAGTTGACTTGATAACCAAATCTGCCTGTATTGTACCATCTGAACACTACATCAGGTTCAGGTCCCCTTTAAAAATTAAAAAGAGAAAGAGGTATATATCATGATTATTTCAAAGCAGTGTGGTGATAACAGGTCTATGAATGATGTCTAGCCCATACATAGCCAGACTTTGTCTAAATATGCCAGGCCTAGACTCTAGGTCTACCGTCTACTACTAGTACTAGACTCCTAGTCTGATGATGGGTGATTTTCATGACAAAGAAAACATCAAGTTCAACTAGTCAAAGGAAGGTCCAATATAGGAGTATCATGAATTCAAACCAGGGTATAGCTTAACATGAACAATCATGGCTAAAGTTTTACTTAGAGTCTAGATCTAGAGTTAGTCCGGATCAGCAAGGCCCGGCCCCAGGGGCACAGGGACACTCACTCCAGCCGGCCAGTAACGGCTTAATCATAATTAACATTACGCTTGGGAATATCGTAGCCGTCCGTCTTGCAGTGCACTCAGCCTCGACTCCAGTTTCTAACAGGTCAACATCTACCGCTGATTATCGCTGATTTAGCTAGCTTCAGTACTTTATCCACCGGAGAAAATTCTACAAACAGTTCTCTACGGAATAAGTGTAATCTCTTTGAAAAATATCGCCATTACATTATTTTTATCTCATGATTTAGAGTTCAATTGTATACAAGAATAGTTTCCTAAGTTTGGGCTTTGGAGGTGATGTCCCATGCACTTTGTACAGGTAGCCTACGCACTGCTTGACGTGATGGACGATTAACAACTACGATGAAGACTGGTTAACAAAATGTCGCTTTACTTACTTTTCAGGTCATCTTATAATCTCATTCCATTCTGCATGCTCCTTTTAAGAATTTCTGCTTCCTTGGGGTTTACTCTGAATTCTTTTCACAACATGCAGATTTCCTGAAACAAATTTCTTAAGCGGTTTGTGCTGAAATGGTCAAAAAGTTGCACTCCTCTGCCAGCCGCCATTTATCCGAATTGCTGCCTCAAATCGTAGGGAATTGTGGGAAGGCAAAAATGTTTTATGTATGAGCTTATGCATTAAACATGAAGGCAATTACCCAATCATCGAACGGTATTTGAGAGTTTTATCTCATGAATAATAATTGACCCTCCGAAGTCGTCTTCTATTTTGCCGCGGCCGCCATTTTGGCCCAATGCAAAAGCCTATGGTATGTCAAAGGTCAATTTTTAGTTGCCTCTCTATCTCCCAGTCTGTTGCGTCGTCTGCTACCTACATGAACAGAACGAAGGTGCCTTGCTGCCAGCTTGCAAGACGATATTTGATGGTATCCACTTTTTACTGACAGCATGTATAAAGCTTCCCGAATGAAGGAAATACAGCATAAAAGCTAAATGTTTGATTCCAGTGAGAAAGGTCTTCTGTTTTGAGCCAGAATGGCATTTACTAATTAATCATTCCGAATTTTGTAAGCATACTCTATACTGCTATGCTGAATCCATTTCCTTATGTGTCTGATCATCCTCTCTCTCTCTCTCTCTCTCTCTCTCTCTTTCAGTTTTCTTTTTGATAAGGATTAATATAAACTGATTTGATAAACATTTTGAGCAAAATCTATTCTTGCAGACAGCAGTTCATCCCGGGGCTGGAACTGGGTTCCGACGGGGGTGTGCCTCTGAAGCCTTTATAACCGTACCCATGTTTAATGGTCATTTTGGCGGAGAAGGGCACCCATTATTAGGGATTTTGCACCTCGGATATATAGGCCTACTCTCAAGAATAGAATTACTCATTGTTAAATAGTGAGGAGCATATTTAGGGATTTCGTGACTCGTACTCTAAACAATAGAATTGCTGATTTTAAAAAAGTGAAGAGTATGTTTAGGGATTTTCCCCTCGAAACTATACCCCATGTTTAGGGATTTCTTCCAAAAAGGCGACTCATCTCTACTGTTGGATCTCGTATTTGTGATATTTGCGATCAGAGGCGCTATCAGAGATCGTGGAGAGGAGTGGAGCTCACAGTCTGCTAAGCATGCTAAGGGTTTTCTGAGCTTACAGTTGCCT
This sequence comes from Echinometra lucunter, assembly GCA_029962745.1. Taxonomy (NCBI): domain Eukaryota; kingdom Metazoa; phylum Echinodermata; class Echinoidea; order Camarodonta; family Echinometridae; genus Echinometra; species Echinometra lucunter. Next base: position 24,443 of record JAPZVO010000422.1, on the reverse strand, counting down.
CCCGGCTGACAACTGGCAATACCGAAGTGATTTTAAAGAGGCCCAGAATCGACACGACTGGTGGATGCAGGAGCTACCGAAGGGATATGGGGGTGAGATTGAGATGTATGACTACCCTTTGAAACGTTTCCGCTTGGCATGTTTGGTTAGAATCTTAAACGTTTCCTGAAGTTAGACATTTGGAGAGCCAAGATGTTCAAGGTAAGTTGGTTTTAGGAAAAGAAAATATAAATTAAGAAGAATAATATATTCTCCTCCTACTCCTCCCATCCATCCAACCTTTGATCTGGGGGTGTTGTATGTCTTTGTGATTTTTTTGTTTTTCTGTATCGTCTGAGCGCTCTCTCTCTCTCTCTCTCTGTTTCCGTCTTCCTTCCTCCCTCTCTCTTTACCTTTCTTTCTCTCATCTTTCATCAATCATTTTTTTTTGTTTGTATTTCCCCCTTAAATGGGCTTTGACATAGCTACCTGTATACACACCCAAATCATCAAGTACCCTTATTTTATTTATTGTTATTCCTAGCTCTCTTTCCTTATATCAATGGATTAATTTCTTTTTTTATCCGTCCTTTCGTTTTTTATACCTTTGTTGTTGTTTTTTTCATCTAAACTAAACATACTCAAATTCAGAGCGGCATGGATGTATATTATGAACGGAGTAGGCCCCATCAGGCTTACCAGGTATGGATCTGAGGAAGTGGAACAAGAAAAGACAAAAGAATGGCCCCGTTTCATAAAACTTGTTATCAGTAACAACTGCCACATTTCTATGGAAAATTTGCTCTCAGCCAATCAGACGCAAGGATTTCAGTAGCTTATAACAGCTATTCCAACTTGTTATTGATCTCAAGTTTTATGAAACGGGGCCTTGGGGGATTTTGAATGATGATCATTGTCTAGTTTGGTTTCATAGAAAAGAGCTTTTACCGGAATAAATGCCGCGATTTCTTCGCGTCAGATCGAAATAATCAACTTTTTCTTTTTTCTAGCGTGATTTAAGAAAACTTAACACCAAGATTTGGTCCCATAATCTCATTCAAATGCGAATGAAAGAAATTGTAGATGGAAGCAAACATTCGGTGAATATCTTTCTATTTGAACGTCCATGACAAACAATTAGACAGTCAACCTTTTTACCTATCAATATCTACACTCATTATTAACATCAGAAATGTGCCGTCATCATTGATGGTGCTATAGAATTGTGTCATTCCGAGTATTAGTCCTTATTAGAAACTGCTTTACCGGTCAAGCCTGTAAAGCCAAATATCAGACGGAAAGAAAAATTATTAATAAATAAAATTCGACAGTACGCGACAGTTCATTATACTAACCATGCTAATATTGGCTGGTTTAGTTTTCTGCACCATTACCTGATTACCCTGAATATAACATAATACGGAAAACAGAGGTTTAGAAGCATACATTATTTTCGCTTTCTCTATTGGAAATATAAACCGATAGCACAGAGCTTCGCAGAGAAAAACATATTCTTAGATGACTTAATGTGAAATAATTCATCACATCTCTTCATCCACTGAACGGAAATGGGTTTTTATGAGGCATTTTGGTTCCCATCCAATTATCACACAAATAGAACATTCAGCAGCCTCTGCTTCATTTTGAGATAGAATTCATTAACAGAGACAAATGAATAGATTCAGCCAAAGGCAGGGAGAATGATGTAACAACGACGGGCAAAGACGATTTGTATTAGGGGAGACCGGGGCTAAAAGTAATACTTTTGAAAGCTCTATAGCCTTGAAATGAAATCGTTTTGTCGATGGGATTAAATACCAATGCGTTATTAATGTTCAGAATGATTGCTATCACCACACATAATACCATGATAAAATGCTGTGTTACTACTTACCCCTGTTACTTTAAGCCCCGGGGAGCGTTTCATCAACATTTGTTGTCTGACAAGTTGTCAGATCTGACATCTTTCCTTGATTTTGATTGGCTGAGAAGCATCGTTACTATGGCAGCTGTCGGATAAAACAGACTTTGTCGGATAAAACATCCGACAAGTCCTTTCATGAAACGCTCCCCAGGTCTCCCCTACTCTTCATTAACCAGGGAAAAAATAATGTGCTCGTAAAATTATTCTTACTTTTAAACATGGCAAAGAGCGCCATCATACTTACTTCTTGCCTTAATTAAGATTTTAGAGAGAAAAAGCAGGAGAGAGAGCGAAAGAAGGAAAGCAAATAACATACACCTGTGAAATCTTGTTTAAGAGGTTTACTTTAATAGAGCAAATAGGAATATGCTACGGGTGTTACATACAAGCTGTTCATAAAGTTACGCCTGATATGAAGAGACAAATGGGATGCCCAAAGTTTTTCCTGACTTGATAACAAAGTAAAGTTAAGCATGATATGAAGAGCCAAATTAGATGCCCAAAGTTTTTCCTGACTTGTTGACAAAGTGTGACTGCATTTCCCATTATTTGTGGCCAAAGATATACTTCGCCATAAAAAATTATTACGACAGTGATGTTAATTTTACGTCTGCATATTTCACCTTTAGCTGATGCGATTATTATCGAGAATCCCATTTGACTTGCCATATTCAAGTCCTTCGTAAAGGCATTCATAACTTTGCGAACAGCTTAATTTATGAAACACCTCCTGGCTTAAATCCAAATGTCATCACTGGTGAGACTACGTGAATATTTTCTTCTTTTTTATCCAAAGTTTTTATGTATTTTCTGATTGTGTAACATGTTTTTTTTTTAACATAGTGGTACGGCGGCCCCAACACAAGTCAAGTGCTTTCTGGAAGTACGCTTCCTTGCACTACGTTTTGGGCAATCAAAATTTAATTTTGTATCTGTTTGATTATTAGAAGGAAATACATGCATTTTCAGTCTAAAATCTCAATTTAATTTGCTTTTCATCTAACATGATTAGAGAAACATCTGACATCATAACCACCGTCTTATTTATCATATCCATATCCGTTGCTTCATGTTTTCAAAAGTAATCGCCCTTTATCACTCCCCTACCCTAAACCCCACCCCATTTTGTGTGTCCATGAAGGTAAATGAAAATGTAACGTTACCACAGAAGATTAATTGCGTGCTTCACTTAATCACTTTCAATGAGACAGAAAATTATTAAATGACGCGCCCAGCGCTAATTAACTGACCAAAATCAATGTATATAAATGGGTGTTCTTAATCATAACTTGATGCATTAATGACACTGAGTTTCGATTGTGATTGATTACATGACTGTGTACGTGAACTGCAAAATACGGCTAGTGTGATAAGTCTTGTGAATGTGTTATTACTGGTATTTGGTATTTTTCTTGGATTGAAAAATTGTAAAAAAAACTAAAAAGTGAAGTTTTGATTTGATTTGATGTATGTAAATTCGCCACTCATAGGTTGGATAGCCCTTTTCATGTAATAGCTGTTTTCACATTATTATATTATTCTGTGGATATTCTGGGGAGACATGTGGTTTGCCACTTTGCGCAGTGTTTAGCGTCTACGGACGTATGCATTTTTTTAAATTTGTTATGTTAAACAGTTTCTGGAACATATCAAGACGAGTTGAACTTGGAAGTCCGGCGATTGGATTGTTGTAGGATATAAGATATCGCAATCATGAAACTAACGGGACGGATCGTAAGAACAGATATCAACTTATTTTTCAGTCTAATTGTCATGATTTTGGATCCGCTGATTACACATATGCAGCAGGTATGTATTAATTACACTTTGCTAAGTAAATTTATATCATCATTTTTGTTCTCCATTATTATTGTGATTAAGCTTATCTGGTATACCATAATGACGTTGGTAAGGATGATGATCATCATCATCCTGATCATGATTAGGTCTGTCGCAGTTAACTCTGACGACAACTTATGTAATGTACATAGGCCACATTAATCCAAAAATGAAAAGGTTTGCGTGGATTGTGTTTTGAAATTTCGAATGATATGGCAATGAAACGTTCACTGTACCATGATTTAGTCTCAATTCGAATTCTTAAAGGGGTACCCAGTGCTGAAACAATGTTAGTTCATTTAAAAGAGCGTGATTTCATTAGCAGAAAATCATCTGCCGAAAGTTTTTTAAAAAGTCGTGTTGCCAAGGAAACCCCAAAATGTGGCAATATTTCAGGATATTTTTGACCCCTCAGCTGAGACCCAGTTTCAACTGGGTACCCACTTTGACGTCAAAATGACAGTCAAAGTGGGTACCTTGTCGCGCAGTTCTAGCAAAATGCGCGCAAGGTATAATACATAATTGTACAGTCTAGCGCGTAGCACAACTACAATGCGCGAAGCAGGGTAAACACTTTGACGTCATACCCCATCCTCAAATTTTTTGGTCAACTCTTGACTTTTTATGAGAAAATTAGCCAAAATGCATTGATTTCGATTGAAAATCATCAAATTTCTAATGTTATTCTTCTTATAATTCCATTCTCGATCATATATCCAAAAAATGTTTACCATTGTGTAATCACTTTAAATCAGTGCCCTCATTATGTTTAAGCAAAATATAAGTTTATATATTTGAGAATGTTTAGCTTTATTACACTAGTGTGTAGTTATGAAAAAATCACGACTTACTGTAGTTTACTCAACGAGGAGCAGTTAGAACTAAATAGTAGCAACAGCTTCATGTCATCGTCAGCCACAGGACTATAGTAATTGTGGTGGAGGTCGTGATAATGGTGGAAGTGGTGGTGATGGTGGCGGCGGTGGAAATAACAGCACTAGTAGTAGAAGTAGTAGTAGTAGTAGTAGTAGTAGTAGTAGCAGCAGTAGTAGTAGTAATAGAAGTACTAATAGTAATAATTAGTAGTTTGTAGAAGTAATAGAAGCAGTAGTAGTAGTAGTAGTAGTAGTAGTTGTTTCATTGAAACAGAAGTTTCTGTAATTTGATTTTAGATTTTTCTTTTCAAGCTAATTTAAAATTCAGTAGACACCATACCATGAGTAGCAGCAGCCATATTGCTCTGAAGAAAGTCAGAGTTACTGTCTTCCAGTGGGACAGAATGTCCCAAAAGTTAGTTCTTTCCGTCAAGTTATAACGCCGCCCAAAGAGTGAGTTTAAATCATGAAATATTCATTATTCATTTTCTGAAGTATAAATATGTGTACTTAAGTCATTGCTGAAATATGAGTGCAAAACTTTGTGTCAAAGTGTGGCAAGTTGATTTGGGTTTTTGCATGCAGCATATTTAGGGTAGTGTATGTGCTGACATAAAGGTCAGTGTTTGGAAGAATTTATTTTGGCTTAAAATGTTGCAATTGTGATAGCATTTTGAAGGAAAAGCTGAATTTCCAGCTGAATTTGTAATACAAGCACAAAGACACAAAGTATTGCATAGATGTCAAATGAAATGATTGTAGACCTATATCAAGCTAAATTTCCATTGTTATGTAGATATGTTGGTCTTTTATCTCAAAAATTGGGAAACTATGTTTGAATTGCTAAGTAGGAATTGATTTCACAACAAAGAAGATTCGGCCTACAAAACTAGGCCACTGCTCTTAGGGTCATGCATAAATGAAACTGATTTAGAATTTAGGATTGTGACTTCATGCAAATATATGTATGCATTAGATATTTGGTTGATCATTTGAGTGAAGAAAGTAATTGTGTGATTCATACAGATGAGATATTTAGGCAAAAGTATATCTGTGGTGAAATAGAGATTACCATCCTATTCATATAAGTTCATAAAAGATACAAAAGAATGTCAGAAGAACATTCATGGATTTTGTCAAGTATTGAAGTAAAAGAGTTATAAGACAATTTGTAGTTTGGATGCATAAAAGCACATATGAAATGTGTTTGAAAGAAAGTGCTAAGTTATAAGTCGATATGAATTTCTGGAGAATGATTTTCGATAATTTTGTTTGTGACATTGAAATGAAAAGAGGTCCTATTTGAACCGATAACTGATTTATCTGTTGGTTTGAAGTGACGTAATAAGTGTTCTTGTGCTATGCAATTACTCTGAAACTAGGTTCTTACTTTTTTTGGTAGGATCTGTGAGAAAACTTGAATTCCTGATATGGATTTAACTACATACAATTCAATATACTTGCTAGGACATAACTCTTAGATATACATGTAGTCTCAAAACTTGAAATAATGACAGTTACTCATTCTTGATTTAACAGTGAATCATTTATTAAGAAAACATGTGCATAACTGATGTATTCTTCTGAATACCCGATTGTTTACACTGGATTTTCTGCATTTCTCTTTTGCAGATTGAATAAAACATCTATCCAATTTAAAAGCGGCGTCCGTTTCTTTTGTCGAGTGATCCAGTAGTAGTTAGTAGAAGTAGTAGCAGTAGTAATAGTAGTAGTAGTAGCAGTAGTAGTAGTAGTAGTAGTAGTAGTAGTAGTAGTAGTAGTAGTAGTCGTAGCAGTATTAATAGAAGGCGTCACAGTCAATGACAGTAGTCGTAATACATGTAGTTGTAGAAGTAGTGATACTAGCAGAAATTACATCCAGTAGAAATAAGGAGGAGGAGGAAGAGTTTTTGTTATTGGTTTTCTTGTCATCGTCGTTGTTGTCGTTGCTTTGTTTTTGTTTTTTGCTATCGTTACTGTTGTTGTCGTTGAGGTAGAAGCAAAGCCATACTAACAAGAGGGGGAGGAGGAAAAGAGGAGCAGTAAACTAGTACAACGCTTGGAATTTAGCAACGTTATTATTTGAATAATACCGATATTATTACGCCCTTACATAACACTTAAGTCCAAATAACAAAGACCATCGTGGAGTGTTAATCTAATACATATCCGGAAGACGCTACACGACTTCGTGCAACATTGAAAGAGAGTAAACCATGTGTCTAGGTAATTACTAAAAGAGGAAACATATCTTTTTCAGTGCCGTTCAGTTCTATCATTGTGTCTGTTGAAGTCTTACAGATAGAGGGTGACTTTGATATTGGGAGGGAATCATGTACAATATGTTTCCTTCTTCAGTATATTGTCGGTATTAATAGCATTGTTACTGCTACTACTATTACTACTATTACTACTTCTACTACTATTACTGCTACTACTACTACTACTACTACTGCTACTACTACTACTACTACTACTACTAATACTATTACTTCGACTACTACTACTACTGATACTACTACTATTACTATTACTACTACTACTACTACTACTACTACTACTATTACTACTGTTACTGCTATTACTACTATCACGACTATTACTGCTACAGCATCTACTACTAGTACTTCGATCAATATTACTATTATTATTATTATTATTATTATTATTATTATTATTATTACTGTATCATCATTATTATTATCAATGTCATTATAGTGCATGATATAACAATGATTATGATTAATGATAATAATAATAATAATAATAATAATAATAATAATAATAATGATAATAATAAAAATAGATGGAGAAGAATGATCATAGAATTTTCTTTGAATTTTTTGATAATAGCAAGCAAGTTGTACTTATACATCCTACCTTTAAGTTAATGAAATATGGTTTGGGCTACTATAAAAATGATCAGTTTATTGAACCTCTTTCAAAACATGGACTCACGGTTGAGGGTGGTAATCAATTTCAGTATTCAGCTACTTCATTTCCTTTTGTTTCCGAAATACAAATCACAACCACATCCGTTTAGGGTACATGTTTTCCTTACCTATTTTCTTAACGACATTCCTTTAAAGGCAATGAATAGTAACACAAAGGGTCAGGACAATGACAACATAATTCGTCGTATGATTATGTTATCTTTTCAGAGAACGAAACGTCGTTTACTTGAATTACAGCAAATTATAGAGAAAGGGGATTTGGGAAAATTGATAAGTGATAAAATTCTTACTTGATTACCTTACCTTAAAACTTTTTTTTTCGATTACTAAAACCATGGAGGTAAAAACTAAAACCAAGATCTTACGTGTCTAATGTGAGGCAGTAAACGTCAATTTATTTGCTTTGTTTATCAGAAGGACGAGACGTTCGAAATGTGAATAATCTTCCGAAACAGTGGATTACTATTGCAAAGACCTTGGCCGCGTTTCATAAAACTTGTTATCAATAACAATTTGCAATAACTGTTAGCTACTGAAATCCTTGCATCTGGTTGGCTGAGAGCAAATTTGTCACAGAAATGTAGCAGTTCTTTAATACTGATATCAAGTTTTATGAAACGGGACCCTGGGACTGCAGATCTCTCACATAAATTTCTTAAGTTTAGACCAACTTTTTATTTATACAAAGTCAGCTTTGCTATCCATGTGCAATGCATGGCATAGAGGCATGTAGTTCTAAACTGAAACCGAGAAGGTATTCCAACTCATGACTATCTCTTCAACCTTGATTGATTGATTTACAATGTATACTAAGTGCTCGTGTATGCACGATTTGTGTGCCAAAGAGGGAATTAACCACATAACTACTGACAGGCCTGGAGATGTTTCACAAAGCTGTGCGTGAGAACTTAAGAATACCTTAACTGTGAACAGAAAAACGGAGTGCCCACATTTTTTCCTCTTGTTTTTACAAAGTGTGACCATACATGTATTTCCCATAATCTAAATTAAATTGTTGTCAAATAGCTGTACTATACTCCACATTAAAAAGTGTTTTGTTACTAAGAAATGTTAATCTACATATATACACCCCTGTATTTCAATTTCAGCTTATACGATTAAACATGATTGAGAGTCCCATTGGGATCCCATATTCAAGTCATTCTTAAAGGGGGAACCCATTGCTGAAACAGTGTTAAAAGAGCATGATGTTATTAGCAGACAAGCATCTGCCTAAAGTTTTAAAAAGATTCGTGTTGCCACCCCCCCCCCCCCTCAATATAGGTAAGATTTCAGCCTATTTTTGGCCCCTCAGCTGTGTCCCAGTTTCATTTGGGTACCCACAATGACGTCATAGAGTACCGAAGCGATGATGTCACAAAATACTTTTTTGGAATACTTTTTTGGAATTTCTGAATTTCGGATACCATATCTCGATGGAGCATGATGAAAAACATCCACAGGCCAAATTTCTTGGGAATCGGCTCATGGAGACCCGATATAAGGCCGCATGATTACCTACCTAGCCCCATTAAAACTATGTGTAAAATGGCCTGGTTCTAAACAGTTATGAACCAGGCCAATTCACACTGATTTCATTGGGGATAATTAGGCATTCTTGTGGCCATAACTTGGGCCAATGTGAACTGTTTCAAGTCAAACTTGGTGTGTAGAGGGTTTTCATCATGCTCTGCCGGAACATATTCATGATAATTCTCAAACCCCCCAAAAAACGAAATTTGATGACGTCACACTTCAGTACTCTATTGTGGTTACCTTGTCGAGCAATTCTAGTAAAATGCGCGCAAGGTATAATACATATTGTACAGTCTAGCGCGCGCTACAACTGCAATGCGCGAAGCTGGGTAACCACATTTACGTCATACCTCATACTCAAATTTTTAGGTCAACTCTTTACTCTAATTCACAAATAATTTGCCAAAATGCATTGATTTTGATTGAAAATCATCTGATTTTTAATGTTATTGTTATTAGAATTCTATTATCGATCACATATCAAAAAAATTTTTAACCATTGTGTAATCACTTTACAGTCATACATTAACTTTGCACACAGCTTTCTGAAACACCTGTCAGACTCCACCAGCAGCGACTGCAAAAAAGCACACCATACTATGTCGTGTGTTCGTGAGTGAGCTCGAGTATGTTGATGGTAGCGCACTGACTTTCGTCAAAAACCAAGTCCGTGCAGCAAAAGATGAAGTTCATTTCAATAAAAAAGAATTTAAAAAATTCCATCCAAAACAGTGAAAACTGATGAAAATCAGATGCAAAATACAGAAGTTATAAATTTTCAAAGTTTCACAAATTTTTCGCAAAACAGGTCTTGAACAGTCAGTATTAATATTCAACGAATGAGTCGATCTCATACACTCACTATTCTCCATAATAATTTTTCCAAAAAATAAAAAATAAAAAAATCCAATTCTTTTTACGAAAACTAAAAGTCATCTATCATGTCCACACATATCAGACTCAATATCATTTTGCAAGTATGTAAGGGGTATATAAGACAATTTCTACATATTATAGATAAAATATGATTTTTTTTGTTGTCATTTCTGTATAGGTAATGTGTGGGAAATTGCGAGTATACGTGTACATGTATAACATCAACAACTCACTGAATATTCATATCGACTGTTCAAGAGCTGTTTTGCCCCAAAATAGCAAACAATTGAAAATTCATAACTTCCTTAATTGTATCAAATTTTCATGAAACATTCACTTTTTTGTTTGGATTTTTTCATTCTTTTTATTGAAATGAACTTCATCTTGCTGTGGACTTGGCCTTTTAACGTTGTCACTAACAGTGACGTCTGACCGGTCCTTCCATATCGTCCTACCACTACTTGAGGTCACGTGACGTAGGTGCGGGTCTCAGTCATGCAAAAACTGTCCTTGTTTCTTAATCCCAGACAGCTCTCAAGATGACTAATTTGTGACTTCTTCCTTCCCCACGAGTCGCAGGTTGTAGTCTTTAAACGAGACGAAGGATAACAGTGCTGAACAATGGTGTAGCTATATGGAGTGAGTGCCCCAGCCCCCCCCCCCCCCCCACACACACACACACATACACACCACCACCACCACCTCGCCCACTTGATAGGAAAAACGGATTAAAAAAAAGAGAGAGAGAGAGAGAGAGAGAGAGAGAGAGCCTCTTCCATTTTGCATTCCATATACTCAGTACGACAGGAGCCCCATTTTTATTTTCCTCATATGCCAGTGGCCCCTCAGTGTCTAAACACACGGTTCGCACTATCGTCGATGTCTACTGAAACAGATTTCCTATCTAGGTTATTCTTTTAGTAAATACTTGCATGATTACCATAGTTGATATCTATATATATGTCACGAGAAAAGAATTCATAGTGAAATGTTTTGTATTCCAAGTGTTACGAGAAAAACCAGTTTTTAATGTCACGTGTTTGTGTACTACCTAATCTGTGTGTATTTTTTTCCTTGCCATGCGAGTATAAACACCTGATAAATGTTTTCGGAAAACTCAGAATGAACATTTTATTCCTCTTTTCTATAACCATAATGGAAAAAAAATACTTGTACACACTTTCCTACACATGGCGATCTTAAGACCGAAACTGAAGCCTGTCTTTTAAACTGCATGCCCTACAAGATTGCAAAATTTATTCATACAAAATGTGAAAATGAGGGAATCGAATGGCATTTAATTTACTTCCGTGAGTACTGAAAGCAGATCCATTATAAGATTCAAGTTCACAACATGCAAAATTCACTTATGAACGGGCATATTACACATCATGAAAGCTGGAATGGATCTCCAGAATGGTATTTAGATTTTTCGAGAGAAAGGTACATGTAAGTAGATTTTGAAATTTAATACTCTTCCAACCTAATAAATACTTTTCTAATTATTTCATTACTTTTCACCTTCGACATGTTCGATTTGAAAATATTCGTAATTGAAATTGAAATTCGTCTTTATTGCTACTGAATGAGGCGCTTGCAATATCATTTCGGTCCTTACCTTACAGTCAGGGACGGATCCAGCATTTTTCGAAAGGGGGGGGGGGGCTTTTTCAGGGTCTATTTACCCCCTAAAATTGCTGACAGACAAAAAAGGGGTCCTGGGCATTTTCAAGTGTCTATTTCACCACCAAAATTCGTTGAAAAGCAAAAACAAAAAAGTCATCGGTTTCAAAAGTGAGCAGCTACGCTGCATGAATTTCAAGAGGGGCGCGGCCGATTCGCCCCCCCCCCCATCCGCCCCTCTGCCCCTGGTAGTGGAGTTCTGAAAGATTGTGAAGTAAAGAGGAATGCATAATAGTTCTCGAAACTACTGTTATGATATGTGGTAATCTGTGGTAATTTTGAACTTTGCATACAAGCTATCCTCCTCCTTAACCATACATGATAGTGTAAGAGCGGTGTGTATTTCTTTTCATAAAATATCCCGTATTCCACGCATGACGACGCGCAAGATATTCAAGTCTTTCAATGTCTGTGTAACTACTGAAAAGCAAGCATTTTCAATTGAAATTAATTCTTCGTATGCATATTTCGTGGGTGAATACAGAATGAAGCTATCTTTTGTAGTCGGGCAAAAGGTATTTGGAGGGTACATAAGAATAATGGAAAGCAAGGCAGTGCACGAATATGTCTGTTGTTATTTAGATCTGGAAGTTTCAAAGTTCATTTACTTGAAGTGAAATTGCATTAACACATTTTGTTCACATGCTGTATAGCGACATTTTTGTTATCATCATTCCTTCCATTCCATAAGCTTTTTCATTATTATTATTTAATTGGTATATTAGAACTGACCAGCAGCACTGGCTGAAAGGATCAATTTAAACATGAAGTATAGTGAATATATACAATTACAGTACAATCAAAACACAGAAATCGCATATGAACAAAACGAAAATGCAAAGGCTTATACTGAATCCATATGCCTACACAGGTGAGAACGAGAGAGCATTGGAAGAGAGATAAAAGAAGATAGGTTGAACCTGAGGAGAGAGAGAGAGAGAGTGAGAGTGAGAGAGGGGGAAGATGGTAGAATGAGACAGTGTATGCGGAATTCACAAGTAAAGAGTATTCTTCTTAAATAATTCTTAAATTAAAAGTATTCTTCTTAAAAAGAATTAAGGTTACAATCTCTATCCGACCGTCGGAGAATCATATGTGAAAAATTGTTTGCCCAAATATAAAAAAAAAGATCATCTGTTGAATTACCTCCTTCCATCTAAAAAGGAAAAAAAAGATGTAATCAGAAATAGAAAACCAATTCCATTGCCTTTATGTAAAACGAAAAGGTACAAGGAGAGTTTTATCCCTTGGTGTCTGTACAACCTTCAGTGATTTAAAGTGCAATACAAAGTGCAATATTTTGGGAATATACGGTTCAGACTGTTTCCAGTTTAAATTTTTGTATCATCTGTAGATTTTAAATGGATTTTATGGTTGTTGCTGTATTATTGGATATTCTTTGACTTATTATCTATATGCGTTCCCCTTCTTGTTTTCTGATTCCTCTTCCCTTCTTTTCTTCTCCCCCTTTTCTGTATCTTTTGAATTGAAATATACTATTTATATGTATATAAATTTTATGTATTAGAATTAAATGTACTATTTGTATGTGAACAATCCAACCTTTATGGTTGCAATAGATGAATAATAAGAACAATAATAATAATAATAATGGAAACAAGAATTACACAATTGCCAGAATATACAAACTGTATGCGGAATTCACAAGTAAAGAGTATTCTTCTTAAATAATAATGGAAACAAGAATTACACAATTGCCAAAATATACAAACTGTATGCATCTTGACGAAGTGTGTTCATGCAAAATAGAGCTTATATTCAAATGTAACTACGTCTTGACTAAGTGAAGACAAAATCAATACATGAATGTATACATTGTGATACATCATTTTCCTGAAGATGCCATGGAGCGTCGAAAATTTGAGAAAATGAAATACTAAACTACTAGCTACAATGCATTAACTGTGTGAAGACACCTTCTTTGTCTCTATCGACAGCAATGCCAGGTATGTGAAAAAAATCGGGGTTTTTCCATAAATTTTAGTAGAGATTTTATTCGAATAAAATACATCAATACATATAAATCAATATAAATCAATATGAATACAAATCCTCATTTTCTTTTCATGACATAATTTATAAGTTAAATATATGTGCACAAATTCATGAGCAAAGAAGAAAATATAGAATGAAATCCCTTATAAATTGACAACATACATACATAGGCCCAAACCCAACCCCTCCCCCCCCCCCCCCTTCATCATATATTTCGTAATTTTGTTATTCTCATTTCATCAAATCAATTCAAATTATTCTTCAAAATGCAATTCCTTTTCCAGGGAACTGAATACAAAATACATTTCTATTTCAGTAAACCTAATACATGTAAAATTTATATATTCGACAGAAAAACAAAATAAAACGAATGAAATCAGTCGTCAAAAGTATCTATCTTCTCCCCCAACTACAAAGAAAGAAGTAGAAAAAACAACATGAAATATGTGATATATTAACACACAACACATGCAAACGCATACAACACCCATATTTACATATAAGGGTGGGTGAGTGGGTGTGGATGTGAGTGTTTACATACATACATACATACATATACATATACATGTATATATAAAGAGAAACAAAGTCTTGTTTCGACTTGTACATGAGTGAATGAAAGAGAGTAATCTTAGTCAGTTAGTCCTTTCATGAATTTACATGATTTGTGAAACCGAGAGGGCAATGATGAATACAAACCGGTAAATAAATGGCATTATGCAAATCAAGATTATATGAAATAACTCCGGAGTATCACATTTCATTTACAGCCTATGGACTTTTTTTCATATTCTTCATTTTCTCGCACGTGAATCATGTCAAATTTCTAATAAGGTAATCACGGAAATCATGCCTGAAGAGTGTCTGTGTGTATCTTGCAACTACAGTACAATACATTTTTTGTATTTAGCGGTCGGGCGATGAGTGTTCGTGTACCACAACCCTTAAGGCCCCCTCACACCTAACCGAATTGCCTGAAATATGCCTTGCGATGGCTGGCGAAAGGCATTTTTTTAAAAATCGTTTTCAATGGTAACTGATAGTAAATCATATTTACCCTTCGTGTTTGGGTTCGTACACCTTCTGAACTAACAGCTGCGATTATTCGAATTCGCGCGGAAATTTTGAACATGTTTAAAATTTCCCGACGAATTGAAAAATCGTTGGTCATCTGTTTGAATTCGCATCTCTTATTTAGTCTGCGGTAATCGTTCGTTTATCGTTCGTGTTTTATTGTCGCGCATAGTCCCTCATCGCGCTTTTGCCAAAGTGGACCGATCTCAAAAGAACCCTTAACGAAGCAACACGATGACAAACGCCCGATCTATTCCCTCGTCTTCGTTTCTAATCGCACGCCATATCAAACCATTGCTCACTGTTCGTTAGTCTTATTGGGTTATATCAACCCTTTGCTCCCCTTCGGCTGCAATTTACTCAAAGAGGTGAACCGAAAAATCGATATCCTTCGCATGTCATATTTATCCTTAGCTTACCGTTCGTTGATAAAATTTGACAATAGTTACTGATCGCATGATTTGACGGAAATTTTATTTGAATTCGTTGAATTCGCGTGCATTTCGTGCATTTTTCCCATTCGTCACCCTTCGTCCGCCTACATTCGGTCAGGTGTGAGGGGGCCATTAACACAATAAACTGCATATGAATTATTCAACACAAGGGAAGAGGAAATTAGAAACGATTACTACAGGAAAATTTACGTTATACAGCTATTGAAGAGAAATGTCTTCAAAAACCACTGGAAAACTGGAAAAGATGGTGATGTAAGGATGTAATGATGTGGGGGGGGGGGGGGGTCAGTCAATAAGCATAGATATTAAACCAGAAGTTATGTTTTGTATGAGGTTACACTTTATTCTGATTGTATGGACCTTGTGTTAACATCATCAACAATTAACCCATTCGTGACAGAGATCCACATTTTGTGGTTCGGCCTAATATCTTTTGATGCAAAGCTCTAAAAATCATACCAAATACATGAGCAGAAAGAGCAAAAATTCTACACAAACTGGGTCCATTTTGGTTACGTCAATATTTGTTGTTTGATGCTGAAAACTTTTAAAAGGAAAATAAGCATTAAAATCCTGAAATTGGCAATGTGATAGAAAGTTTAAAATCACTGTTTTCCCCTGCAAATTGGCAACTTTTTGAATTATCATAATAATTTTTGTCAATTTATATTCATTCCAGATACATGACGTTTTATGAGAAAAATGTAGCAATGAAATAAAAATGTTGGTATTGCCAATTTGAAGAATAAAAGCTGATCAAATTAGGCTTTAGATAATTCCTGTCACGAATGGGTTAATGCAAATGAAAATCGTCCAAAGAATAAGCTTGAGAATACTGTCGAAGTGAAATAAAGGAATTGTTCATTCAGCTTTAGATGAATTTCGTGTTTCCAGTTCTTGCCATCTTATCAAATTCACAATGGAATGAAATGATCAAACAATGAAATAAAGGAAAATGAAATGATTCCGAATTATGGTTTACAATAGAGAGAGAGAGAGAGAGAGAGAGAGAGATGACCTGGGTAAAGAGAAGGGGAAGAAAGAACGGAGAGGAATGGAGTCTGCAAAGATGAAAATAGGCCCTGGATAAATTCCTGATCTGGATTAGTTTCAGGTCCAGACTTCTGCCAGGAAGTTATAAACTTGACTGATTTCAGACTTGCTAACTTGCTTTTAATCAGCAACCAAAACTAAAGCTTATGCCTTCTACATGTATATCACGACATGATCTTAACCAAACTGAACACGTAATACTCAGGGGCGTAGACAGGGGGGGGGGGGGGGGGGGGGAGGGGGGGGCCTGAGGGGTGTGCATCCCCCCACCTCTCAAGGGTGGGGGATGACAATGTACAATCATCCCCCCCCCCCCGATTTTAGGGAAGGATGTTTGCTTACAATTAAACTGAATTAACATGTTTAGAAATGATAGGAACAGCAATAATGATAATAATAATCGTTATCATTATAACAACAAGAATAAAAAAAATGATAATGATAATAATAATTAGTAATGTATTATTATTATTATTTTGCCTATGATAATAATAATACTTATCATCATCATCATCATCATCATCATCGTTAAGGTGACTGAAATGACGATTACTATCATAATATATCGATCATTATTCTGATTTATGTAGTTATTTATATAACTTTTGGGTAATTTCGGCGCTGTCATAGTTTTTCTGAAGTGGTGTAACACCAAAATTAAAAAAAAAAAAAAGATAAA
>JAPZVO010000422.1:0-2500 GCA_029962745.1 Echinometra lucunter | reverse complement strand
CACTGATTGCCCGGAATTGTCACGTGGACTGGATGGACATGTCAATCGACCAACCAGGCTGCTGATTCTGCGCACGTAAGAGTTTAATATCTTATTCCTTTCGAGTGTTGCTTTTTGAAGTATTATTAATTTTATTTCTCCTCATTTCACATGTCATTTAAGTCTTTTGACGGGTCTGCGTATCTGACCAGTGCAAATGAATTATGAATAGGAAAAAAGAGTGGCAGTTACTTTTTTTAAAAATGGATGTAGTGTGTTTTGTTTTAATTGAGCTCTTTTCGTGTGATTAAGATAAAGATTGAAATAAGGAATGAATGAGCTCAAATATCACACAAACAGTACTAGTCCATGATGATGATGATTAGTATTATTATTATCATTGTTTGGGCGTCACCTGTAACGGGGAGGCGAAAGCGAACTGAATCACTGTAACCCTTGGGCCTCTCCGATATAACTGAGTGGGGTGAGGAGCTGGACCACTACACCGGGTTTTCCCCTTACTCATGTTACTCTTATACGAATAGTGCAGGGGGTTATTAACGTGCAAAGATGGGTGGACTCTTCTCTACACGAGCCCTCCATTTAACGACCTCACCGAGGGACTGAGTGCCTGCGTCTATGAAACAAGGGACGGGCACGTTACACACAACGTAGGCTTCAGTCATCCACCTGGACTGGACTCGAACCCGCGATCTTTTGTTCGACAGGCAGACCCACCGACTGAGCCAAACTCGCTCCCGTGATAGTTCATTTACTAAAATATGAAAAGAATGGAAACAACAATCATCAAAATCTATAACAAGACAGGGGTGTCAATCCGTGTTATATTTTGGGGCGTAAACTCTAAAAAAAAAAAAAAAAAAAAGTGTGCAGCTAAAAGTTGAGGGGACATGCCCAATTGTGTCCTCAATTTTTAAAAGACTGAGGATGTGTCCCCTGTCCGTCGTCCCCCCCCCCCATTACCTCCTATGCCGCCCGTTGCTATTGGAATCAGGAAAATCTTGAGGAAAGGAAATAGTTTTCTTTCAAGTATTCATCTAATGTGATTGTCATTGTTTCAGAAAATAAAAAAGACAGCCACATACAAAAGAAGCAGATTCAGCCCCCCCCCCCCATCCACCTCACCTCCCCCTTCTTTCAGAGAAAAATGCAAGCTCGCTGTTTGAGATGAAACGAAAAAAAGAAATGCGATTGTTTTCTGTTCTTTTAATGTTAGATTTTATTTAGGATCATATGCAGGTTTTTGACAGGGGATCGAATCACTTTGTAATTGATTGTGTTTTCCCAATCATTCTCATTGTTTGTACTAGGAAACATTAATTCGTTTTCCATGCTATTTTGAGTGATGCATGAATTCAATTCGGTTCCATCCAAGAGGTAACCAAGAATAATAATTTCATGATTATTTTGACTGACATGACTGAGAATGTGACAATCTTTCCCTCTCTCTTTCTGTCTCGTTTAGTTCCATTCTACGAAGGTTGCTACGAGAGTGCATCGGCAGTGGTATAGCTGACAATTCTCAAACATTGCATGACATAGTTGGATTGTGTAGGGTGTTCAACAATGCCTACGCTGGTTCTTCTAAAGAGGGTGGGGACAAGAATCGCTGTGGAAACAGTTTGCCTGATTTTGGTGTCCGGGTTGACGACTCATTGTGCCCTGAAGTTTGTGGAACGACCCCTATCAGTTGTGTGGCGGACTGGGAGACTACAGGGCGGTTTACTCAAGTGAGATAAACTTTTCCATGAATGAGTTACTTTTAATGACTAACATTTGTAACAATACCTTATTTTGTATCATCTTTCTTTTCTTTTGGCTTAGATCAACGTCATGCTTTAGCACAAATCTATGCATGCGTATCGTGTTCAAAGACTTGTGCCCCGCTTACTTCTCGACTTATAACATCATTTGTTGTTCTTTTTGTTGTTGTTATTGTTGTTTTTCGAGCATATTTGTATATTACCACACCAAACTTGTCCGCTGGTTGCTTATTTACGTGCATATTTGCTAACTGGGAAATTTTTTTTGTTAGACTTTGAGACAGTTGCAATTAAATCAGAAGAAATTTCCTGTCTAATTACAATGACCATTATTACCTTGCATACAGCCTTGACTTCTGTAGCTCTTTGAACAGTTAAAGCATAGAGTAAAACAATGACCAGAAAAACTTAAAACAACAATGAACAACGTTCTGATTAAATCATACCCATTATCTGTAAACTTCATTTTACTGCAGGTTATTTCATTTTTATTCATTCATTTTTTTTCATATTTTTGTCACTCAAATCAATTAAGGTGCAGTTCAAATTCAAGCATTATCGTCTCCCGATCGATAACAGTCTTTAAAATTTAGAATCTGGGGCAATGGAATTCTTGTGGAGAGACGCGTAACAAATAATTCATTTACCTCAAAAATTAAATCCATGACAATGTACTTCCATTTTTCTTTACTATATTCGATTCATTTTAAAGCAAACAGATTCAACGAATTTTGTAA
>JAPZVO010000421.1:0-31285 GCA_029962745.1 Echinometra lucunter | reverse complement strand
ATCTTGTCATGTCAGGAGTTGCAACTACAGTCACATTCAAATTATGCTGGTGTAAATTGAAGACTGTGCCACTTGGACTCATTTTTGCATGTACATCAGCGCTCAAAATACACGGGGGCGGCAGGCGATTCGCCCCTGTGCATTCAAAAAAAGGGAATATGGAAAACTTCTCAGAGGGATACTGGTAATAATGTGCAAACTGTTGGTGAGATCCCCATTCCTGAAATACTATACCACCTACACAGTAGAAACACTGTATTGTACATGTACATGTCAGAAACTTCAATGTACATGTACTCTGACATAAGCTTGACATAATTAGCGGAATGTTTCAATCTTAATGACGGGAAATGGAATTTGAGAAAGCACATGTAATGAAAACACTTTATTCAAGACTGATAGCTTATTTGTGATTTATTACAGCTAAGAAGTTTTGTGAAACAGGTTTTGTTACAAAGCATCCTTTGTTAAATATGCCTTGGAATTAGAGTAAAGAATTTGGAATGTGTTTGGTATTTGAGACGATCATATTCACTGATGTGAGAAGTAGATATTCATGTTTCGAAGTAATGTAGTCCCTTATATTTCTGATAAATAGTCATCTGGTAGATGAAAATGGTAGGTTAAATTGGTGTGTTTAACAATAGGAGTGGGAAGAATAATTTCCCCAACTCTGAGTAATGTAGCCTTTAAAAGAAATGGAAATTAGGCGGATGAATACAAGCCAGTGTTAGTGATTGGAGTTAGTAATTAATGTACCGCGGGAGATTTGTACACTCGCACCTTGCATCGCACTGCACTGCACCTTTCATCACTTTGCACTCTGGCCCGTTGTAAATACATCTAGCTTGGCAATGGGTTGTGTTGGCCGTTTCTTATCAGTTACGGCATCATTTTGGCAGAGTTTCTTTTGGACAAGGAAAAATGTAAGTGTCCATTGTAACATTTACTTTGTACTATGCAGTATGAAATAATAAGGTTATTTTTCTGTCACTGTCAGTATGAAAATCTGTCTCAGGTAAATTGTATTTGGTATAAATGACAGATGTCAGGTGAAATTTATTTAGGCCAAGTTCATGAGAACCTGTTGAAGTTAAACTGTTGAAAGTAATAGGTTATGATATTTGTTACATTCACAGAAATGATATTGTAAGACTATTATTTTGACATCATTTACATTTATTCTGCTTAATATTTTGTTTGTCTACTCTTCCTTGGTTGTCCATCTGGACCTTGAATTAATTTACATTATTTCCTTTTCAGCTCTACCTTGCAGTCTGGAATTAGTTAAGTTTAGTTAATGGTATTCAGTTGTCATCACCATCACCTTTACTCCAGATTCCCTTTTCTATTGTTCTGTTTTGTCACCTTCATTCTTTCTCTATTCAGGGGTGTTCATTCATTCCATCCCACACCTGATTCCTTACAACATGGCAGACAAAGAAAGCGGACAAAATAAACAACCTCCCATTCTACCCTTCACAATGGTTCTGTTAGTCAAAAGAACATCCCTTCACAGCTATTATGTTTAATCATGTAGTTCCAGGTTAATATGCATGTGACACCTGTTCCACATATTTCAGACAATAGCAGTGAAGGGATGTTCTTTTGACTACCAGAACCATTGTGAAGGGTAGAATGAGGGGTTGTTTATTGTGTCCGTTTTCTTTGTCCGTCATGTTCATAGTGTTAGTTTAGCTCAGGTAGCTCTCATTCTTATTTGATCATTCCAAACTACTTATATCATCTCATCCCTTCTTTCCTTATTGGTTCTTTTAGTGAATTGGACTTATCCATTCTGTTAGACTCCTCCACTTAAGATATTGTTTGCTGATTATTTGAATATTTAAATATGCATGATGTAAATTTTATGTTTTCAAGAAGATCTGGGCAAGGCAGCCCCAAGCTGAGTTGAATAAAGCAGAGCACTACCAGCCTTCGTCCTGTTAAGTTCATCTTTCTCGTGTCTTCTGAGTTCTCTCTACTAAGTTATCTCCCTTCATCTTTATTTCATTCTTCATTTAGAGGATTGAGTTATATTTTCCTTAGATAAACACTTTTATATTTGAACACTACAACAAGTAGCATTCGTCCATTTTGAATGCTACAATATGAATTGTGAAATTGAATGTTGTACTTGAACATGTAATTCCAAACTTTGGATGGCTCATTATTAATTCAGGTGAAGGGTTTAGTAATGTAAATAGATAATCCAATATGGCGGTGCCCATAAGTACTTATGGTATGTGTAGGCCTTAATTCAAGATGGCGGCGCCCAAGAATCGATGTTCATCATAGTGACTAATTATTGTTTTTATATAGTAATGGTGTTCCCATATGATCTAGTAATTTAGTTTGTGAGTTGATGATTGATATTGATTTATGATTTTGATTGATAACTTTGAGGATTGATAATTGAATGTTTAATATCATAAAAAGGGATTATTATCAATCTTGTGAATTTAAATTAGCATTATGATCACAGTATGAGAATGAATTTACACTTCTTTATTTTAAGGTGAGATGTTCAGCTCTCCAATGTTGGTGTTATCATCATGTTGTCTGAGGATGAGGGTTCATACTTTAAAAGAGCTGGTTGCTATCTGACTTAGGGTAGGCATGAATTATTTGAGTGACTTTTAGTCATGATTGCAAATACTATTCATAATTATGAAGTTATGAATATCTGTGTTTGGTATACTGTGATAAGCATCTGGTAATGAAGTTTAAAGGGACATAAATGAAAGTAATTATTGTTGTGCATAATTTATGACAGTCGCTATGAGCCAATGATTAAATTGCGTATTCAAGTGCATGTTTAGATGAGACATGCGAGTTGAGATGATGGTTGATTAGAGTTTCATTGATACTATACTAGTTCATGTATGTTCATATAATGACGAGTCATTTGTATATCCTATGAAGTTTGGATATTCAAGGTAATAGATGAGTGGATACTGAGTCCATGAGTTTTGAAGCCAATTTAGTATACCTTGCATCATTGCCACTAATATATAATCTGCACTGAAATCAATTGCATTCATTAATAATGTTAATAGTTAGCTAGTGATAGGATAATATGGAAATCAAGCAGTAATACATGAGATGTTCAGTATAATCCTATGTCATGTAATGATACCATGATACCTGATGGAAATTGTTTTTTCCTGCTTTTTTTTTTTTGGGGGGGGGGCTTATTTGGCCCCCTTAGATCTCGGCTGTTGATCGTGCGATTGCGCCGAAAATCAGCATGTACGTCACCTACAATGTAAATGTAATCTCCAAAATTGTATGGTTAATTATTACACAATTTTATTTTTGATTTTTGATTAGGTAATTATTCTAATTCATGTATAAAATTAGAAATTCAGCTGTAAATCTGTAAATACAGCTCCAAAACTGCTAAATTTTGCTCTAGACGCTCTTTTTAGGATTCTTATCAAATGTACATAAACAATTATTCGTAGTATGAATTTTTTTTCTTGTGTATTTCATTGTTTTTAAAATTTTCTTATTTCTTTGTTTTTCAACTTTTTGTCTTTTATTGATTTTTCGATGGAAATCGTCAGCGACACTATTCCGATCATTAAACAACATGAAATTGTTTATGCATATATGCAGTGTTTGGTTTAGGATTGAGGTTTACAGTTCATTTAGAGTATGATGTTGACACAAAATGATTGTTAGCACAGCATAAGTTGTACATGTACACTCTTACTTTCTTTTCAATTAATTTGTGATCAAACCTTTTTGACCTGTTTGGCATGATGTGATTCCTATATAAAAAGTATTTTTCAAAGACTGTGACCTGCTTTATCCTGCGCTAAGTGATCAATGGGTTTCATAATGCCCTTTCAAATGGAACTGATATTAACTTCTATAGCACAATGTACATCAAATATAGGAACTTAACTTGTACATGTATGAGGAGTGACAAAGTAATTTTGTTAATTAAATTAATCTTTATACATGTTTACACTTACCACAGGTAGTCTAGTGAATGCATGACCTGCCACAGTATGTGCTGTCATCCCCTTGCGAATGTGCATCTCCTGTGATGATACCTTTTCCTTCAACAAAGCTGCTGTATCTGAGTCCTGACTCTCAAAAGCTACATCAACTATGAAGTCTCTATCACCTGGTATCATGGATTCCATTATGCAGCATGCAACGGTTTTGTTTTGTGACACAGTAAAGTATAGGAGATACCTAAACTCCTCCTTCCTAGGCAGCACTTCCTCATCAATCAACCTATTGAATTCACTGCGATCTGATTCATACAGGGAAGCAAGATAGACACCAGCCATGTACTCCTGAAACAGTTTGTGTGGGAAAAAGACTGGCAACTGCACATGAGAATCCACAACACTACTACTGTCTGATTGAATTCTGTCCTCCTGGGACAAAATCCCAACCCCGCGGGCAGTTTCCATTGATTCTGGATAACGTTGGAAATCACTGTCACTGAAAACCAGTGTATTTTTCAGCAAACCAGTAAAAGCTTGTTTGGCTACAGGTTCAAGAAGGTTGTTGATTTCCTTGAGACAGGCAATGAAAGATGGACTGCCTACTTTTTCGACCTTTTTCTCCGCATAGTGCTCCTTCAGAAAGCCAATCATATTCTTGAATATCTGAGAAAAGGTCTGTAGTGATTTCATTTCTTTTAGTTTTTGCTCACCAAGTGATTTCCACATGAGACAGAGCATTGCAACATAGATCGGATAATGGGCCATGTTTTCTGATATGACATCATTCCCATCCATGAACTGGATGAGCTGATTTGCTTTAGAGTTATCCTCTGCAAAGTACTTGTGAATGTAAACTGATAAATTCTCCCTGCTGAAACCCTCAACATGAATGAATGTGTACAGCTTCATAAGATCCTTATCCGATCTAATCTCTATTGCTCTCCAAGGGCGAGTGGTCACTAAGACTGGGCATGAGGCTAACTCAACTGAACCAAGAATATCTACAATACGAATATCAGATGAATGAGGAGGGCTTCCACATGCCTCTGAGGAATCGGCTCTTGACTGTGATGGCTGAACTGGTGGTTGTGACCGATGGCATTCTGACTTTGAAATAACTTTGCCACTGAATTCATCTAATCCATCAAATGCTATGAACACCTTGTCTGGATTTGATCGGATATACTCAGCTAGCTGACAAGCAGTAGCTGGGTTGTTCCTGGCCAAATATGACTTTGCAATCTGACCAAGAGTGTACTGCTTAGCATCACATAGTTGAACAATCAAAACCCACACAAATTTTTTGTAATACTTCTCTTCAATCCAGTCCCAAGCAATCTTAGAACACAGAGTTGTTTTCCCAGCTCCTGCCTCTCCCTGAACCATAAGCCGCTTGGGAAACTGCCCATTGACTTTGAGATCAAGCAGATCATTGTAATCTAGTTCTTGTCTGTCTCTTCCATGCTCTTTTTCCAAGCGAAGGTTTGTGTACATGTCTTTAAACTGCACAAGAGAAGCAGGATCAAGAGGATCAGTTCTAATCTTACAGAGAGTTGACCTGTATTTGAGTTTGAAATCATTTGCACAACGCTCAATCAATTCAGGAGAAAGTGGTTTGGTCTCAGATTCAGATGGAGGAAGTTGGGTCTGTGATTCTGGTGGTCTTGATGGCCCTCCTAATGTAAAACACATGGTGAATGATATCAAGAAAGTCAATAATACATGTACACCAATGTATTCAATATACTAAGTAATTGTATTTAGATCAAACAATGAAAGCCTTCATATGAAAAAATGAAAAAAAATAAAACAAATGTAAATAAATTGGTTACCCCATTGTTTATTGGAAAAGGATGGGTCCTGTATTTATCAAAATGAAAATGAGAAAATGCAGTTTTTTTTTTTTCCTTTTTTGACTTATACGAAGTTGTCAAAGGCAATGTGAAATAAGTCCAAATCCTCACAATCCTACATATAATTATAGAAATTCAAAGGTCTTTACATGCATTCATCATAACTTTGAGTATGACTACACCTATGTTTACGTCAAAACATCAAAATTGGGTCACATTTCAAGCACATGTACTTATATGCAGTGTTGTAGGCCTCGAAGCGTGCCTTGTCCTTGTCCTCAAGGCCGATCTCGAGGCTGAAAGTTGTGTGCTCAGCCTCGGCTTCGACAAATAGACAATCGAATACATAATTTGGATATCTTATATGTTTAAATGTATTTTGATGACAAAATAACACTCATTCTATGGAAAAGGGTGAGCTGCGCTCGCTTGTATATTATTCACATACGGGATCATTTAGGAAAAGCAAAAGAATTCGACAAGCGAGGTTAGAGATATATGATTTAGATATCGGCCTAAGTGTATTTTGACGAATTAGCATGAAAAAGAGTGAATATTTTTCCACGCTCGCTGTGCTCGCTCGTATTAAAAAACGGGATCGTTTTGGAATGTAATTTAGATACCTTTCGGCCCATTGTGTATTTTGATAAAGAATGAATAATCACCTCAACCATGAAAAGGAGTCCTCACTCGCTTCGCTCGCTTGTATAATATTCTGATACAGGATAGTTTTTGCAAGTGTATGAATTCGGCAAGCAAGGTGACCAAATGTATGATTTAGATATCTAATACTGGCCTAAGTTTATTTTGATGAAATGACATGAATAAAAGTGCATATTTTTCCTCGATTTGGAATAACAGAATAATAGGGCAAGCAAGATGACCAGATATATAATTTAGATACCTTTCGGCCAATCATGTATTTTGAAGAAGAATAATCATCTCAACCATGAAAAAAAGCATATTCCTCCTCGCTCGCTCATATAATATTTAGATACAGTATAGTTTTTTAAAGCGAATTAATTCGGCAAGCGAGGTGACTAAATTGCAATTTAGATACCTTTCGGCCCATCGTGTACTTTGATGAAGAATAATCACCTCAACCATGACAAGGCAATAGTAAGATTGCGTCTCGCACACCTATGACTAAATAACACGAAGGTTTCCCCAAGTGCATCCCTAGCCAAGTTTGATGTCACAAGAAAGTCTCGCAGGAAAACTTAATATTTGGCCTAAAATGACCTTTGACCTCACCATGTGACCTCTGACAGCACCACAACATGATGTTACCCCGAGTGCATCTATGACCCACGTTTAGTTGAAAAGGGAGCAACAGATGCAAAGTTTTTTGTCATAAGAGAGTCTTGCAGGTAAACTTAAACATTTGACCTCAAATGACCTTTGACCTCACCATGTGAGCTCTGACAACACCATAACATGATACCTATAGTGCATCTATCACCCAAGGTTGGTGGCCATTGGACCAACAGTTATCAAGTTGTTGTCATAAGAGAGTCTTGCAGGTAAACTTTAATGTTTGACCTAAAATGACCTTTAACCTCACCGTGTAACCTGAGGGCACAATAGCATGAATGTAACCCTAGTACATCTATGACCCAAGTTTAGTTGAAAAGGGAGCAACGGTTGCAAAGTTTTTTTTGTCATAAGAGAGTCTTGCAGGTAAACTTAAACATTTGACCTCAAATGACCTTTGACCTCACCATGTGAGCTCTGACAGCACCATAACATGATGATACCCATAGTGCATCTATCACCCAAGGTTGGTGGCCATCAGACCAACAGTTGTTGTCATAAGAGAGTCTTGCAGGTAAACTTTAATGTTTGACCTAAAATGACCTTTAACCTCACCATGTAACCTGAGGGCACAATAGCATGAATGTAACCCTAGTACATCTATGACCCAAGTTTAGTTGAAAAGGGAGCAACGGTTGCAAAGTTTTTTTGTCATAAGAGAGTCTTGCAGGAAAGCTCTAAAATTTGACCTCAAATGACCTCTGACCTCACCATGTGAGCTCCGACAGCACCGCAACATGATGTTACCCCTAGTGCTTCTATCACTCACGTTTGGTTGCCATTGGACCAACAGTTGTCCGGTTATGTGTCATAAGAGAGTCTTGCAGGTAAACTCTAAGGTATGTAAAAAGATTCTTGCATGTACTCTATAAAAACGTGATTTCAAATGACCTCTGACCTCACCATGTGACTTCCGACAGCACCACAACATGATGGTACCCCTAGTGCATCTACCACCCAAGTTTGGTTGCCATTGGACCAGTAGTTGCCAACTTATGCATCATTAGAGAGTCTTGCAGGTAAACTTCAACATTTGTGACGGATGGACGACGGACGGACGCCATTTCGATCCCTTAGTCTCACCTTCACCTCCGGTGGGCGAGACAAAAAGGAGTATATATATATATATATTTTCCTCCCTCGCTTCGCTCACTTGTATCATATTTAGATACAGGATGGTTTTGAAAGCGAATGAATTTGGCAAGCAAAGGGACAAAAATAATCTAGATATTTAATACGCCCATCGCATATTTTGATGAAGAATTATCACTTTACCATGATAAAAAATATATATCTTTTTCCTCGCTTAATTGCAAGCGAGGTGACCAAATAGGTTATGATTTAGATATCTTATTGTTCAAAATGCATTTTGATGAGAAAATACAGTCAGTCCGCAAGTCTGTATGCTAATGAGCAAATACATAGATTTATCCAAGTTGTCTCGTGAACAGCATGACAAAGAGTGTATATTTTTTCTCGCTTGCTGCGCTCGCTCATATAATATTTAGACAGAGAATGTTTGGGGAAAGCGAATGAATTCTGCAGGCAAAGTTACCAAATTTATGATTTAAATATCGTATTTTGATGAAGAATCATCACTTCTGAAATAAAAAGGAGCATCATTTCCTTCCTTGCCTTGCTCGCTCATATAAAAATCACCAAATCTGGTTGAAATTGAATGAAAATGTGTAGGAGAGATGAAGGAAAATGTGATAGAGGCGCACAACTGAAAGTGCCCCATGGGCTTTATATGGTTTAATAATAGACATTGGTTGTCGGTAATCAGTGACAATGTTTGTCGGTAATCAGTGGCCTCTACACAGCCCCCCCCCCCCCCCCACTGAAAAAGGTCTAGCTACGCCCCTGCATAAATGTCGCTGTATTATGTACTTTGTAACCCTTTCGCTTGGGTCTTGAATTATGCCAACACGAATGATTCTGCCTGGAGCTGGTTTAGTTGCTTCAGTACCTTGTTCACTTACTTAATTAGTCTGTTGATGACTGATGTCTTGACTTATGATTGTTTTTAGTAATTTGCTAGCCTTAGTAATTCTTATTTAAATGATTCAGTGTTCCACAAAAAAAAAAAAAAAAAAAAAAAAATCAGGGGGAGAATCCAGAAATATGGCTCAAATACTTCAGTGAACAATTAAAAGGTCTAGATAAAGACCCCAAACTGGTCACAGTAAATTGAACAGGTGATACTTAAACACACGCAAAAAATGTACATTTTTTAGTGGTCTCGGTCTCGGTCTCGGCTGAGCCGGTCTCGGATACAACACTGCTTATATATTACAAGAACAATGCTACATTACATTAAAATTACACATAGTGTATTTCACTTAATATCTGCATTTCTGCATCTCATCTACGAGGTAACAATATTCAAACTAGAATGATGCATAACTATTAGTAGGGGTGGGCTATAAAATGGTGATGTTTCAAATCAATTTAGGCTCATGTTAATTTGATGCAGTTTGATCTTCCGATTATTTTGACACCAATTTTGTGAAAATCAGCCAAAAAATGAGAAGGTGCCACCCAAAAAACTTATTTTTTTGGGGGGGGGGGGTCTGAGGGGGTCTGGAAATCACCATTCTGCATCATTTATTTTCATAACTTTGCAATTTTGCAACAAGTTTCAACCATTTTTGCATTATTTCCTAGGTTTTCTTGGACAAAGAGTTCACTTATAATGATAAAATTGACCATAGGGAGCAGCTGAAATGCGAAAATGACAAATTGTATCATTTTAAAATCATTTTTCTCATTGTAGTTTGAACCGGGAGTTTAAAATATCGTAGCAAAACAATATGTCACTCATTTTGGATATTATTGTCAAATTTGATGCAGTTCAATCTTGCGAGTATTTTGACACCAATTTTGTGAAAATTGGCCAAAAAATGAGAAGGTGCCACCCCCTAAAAATGATGGGGGGGGGGGTGTCTGAGGGGGATCTGGAAATCACAATTCTGTATTGGTTATTTTCATAACTTCATCATTTTGCAACCAATTTCAACCATTTTTGCATTATTTCCTAGATTTTCTTGGACAAAGAGTTCACTTATAATGATAAAATTGACCATAGGGAGCAGCTGAAATGCAAAAATGACAAATTGTATCATTTTTCTCGCTCAATTAGAACCTGTTCATGAACAATATGCTGTTTCATGATGCATTTGTACTGGCAAGGTGCACTTTACATGTAAGGCGAGGGATCAAAACTGTGATGCCATGCCGCCCGCGGCCTCCCGTCAAGGCACGCGCCAATTAACGGCCCATGCCGGCCGCGGGCTGCCGCTATCGCTCTTAAAAATTAAGCCGGCGTGCCGGCCGCGGCCTGCCGGGATCGCTTATAAGAATAAATTTGGCATGCATGCCGGCCGCGGCCTGACGCGATGTTCAAATCTGCCATGCCGGCTGCGGCCTGCCGCGATGGTTCCTAAAATAAATCTGGCATGCAGCACGCGGCCGGCCTGCCCTGTGCTGCGTGGTATCAAACTGAATGATAATAATGATTGTATGTCAGTTTTAGACTACAAATGGGCGCAACAAGAAGACTGTATTTACGAAGGATTCCCGAGATATCGCGATCGCAAAATCCGATGTCGTATCGCATCGCATGGTAAAACGAGAACTTGGCGCACGCCAGTTTACAAATGATTTATTATAAATAAATCATTTGTATAAATTATACAAAATAGAAATCCATAAAAGGTAAGATAATTGCATTACTAGGAAGACAAAATGCCATAGAATCATTTGATATCACATTTAACTTACAATTTTGATGACATCATCTCTCAAAAAGGCGAATCCTAGACCCTTGTCGGCAGGTTCCCTTTTTTCAGAAGGGACGCTAAACGATGCAAAATTTGCCGATTTTTCATTAATAATTTCACTATGCCTTCCCAAATTTTGAAGAGAGGTTATCGCATGGGGTAATTTGAGGTTGCTCTTTCCGTTAGTGCTATCAGATTTTCACAATCTTTTCTAGATCTAGTCTTTAAGATATGGCCCTGTGGCTTGTGCGTGAGCTTTGGACCTGCACGAAGTAAGGTTACGCGACAATACAAGATGATACTCTCGCCCAAGTTTGTCATCAACTCTTTCACAATAATATGCGTAACTTGGTTTTCTACCATTATTACCAACAAAAATTAAATCAAGTTGCCGATATCGTGGACATTGGAATCAACTTCCCATCATAGTCTCCTCTCTTAAATGTGTGAAATCAAATACAGTTTATTTTGCATCTAATCATCTGAGATTAAATCGGCTGGAAACCACAACGCCTCCAAAGAATGCTGCACCTTATTCTGAAGGTTCATTTTTTCGAAGGTTCGTTATTCCAATACACGCAAATTGCGTATACCTGGATGTTCCTGAATGCAAAATGAAATGAAAGAAGGCTCATCAATTCTGATATTTGTGGCGTTATTCCGAAAGTTCTTTTATCCGAAAATGAAATAAGTTTCGTTATTCCGAAGGTTTGTTTATCCAAAAATTAAATAAGGTTCGTTATTCCGAAGTATTTTTTATCCGAAAATGAAATAAGGTTCGTTTATCCCAAGCTTCTTTTATCCGAAAATGAAATAAAGTTCGTTATTCCGAAGGTTCGTTTATCCGAAAATAACATAAGGTTTCGTTAGCCCGAAAATAACTAACGAAATAACGAACCTTATTTCATTTTCGGGCAAAAGAAGCTTCGAAATAACGAATCTCATTTTGTTTTTGGATTAACGGACCGTTTTTCATTTTGGACTAACGAACCCTCCACAGGAAAAATGTATTCCGTATTTTCATCGAACATGTCCAACAATATATTAGGTTGCCGTTGCGTGAGACCATGGAGCTATAGCTCCACAGAGAGACATCGTCACTTATAAAAATGATAATAATTATGGGGTGACCAAATTATTTATGCGCGCATTTGAATAAGGAACTATTAAAGGAACATTATATCCATAACATTCTCAAATTATACTGAATATCATTCAGATCGATAGATACTACAAGGGAGAGGGGAGGGGGGGGGGGTATAAGTCCACATATTGGGTGCAAGAACAAAATTATTGACCAAGAATTCCAGAGATATCGCGAACGCCGCACTCCAGTTTACAAATAATTTTTCAAAATACTATCGATCAATCAAAGGTAATTATTAGGAAGGCAAAATTGCAAAGAATCGTGTGGTATCTTATTTACTTCTTAATTTAATGACATCTCTCCAAAGGAATATATTTTCTGAACCCTTGCTGGTGAGGTAAGTTGCAATTTTTTCAGAACACACGCAAATATAACAAAACTTGCCGATTTTGGTGAATAGTTTAGCAATCCCTTCTCCAATTTTTGAAGAGAAGTTGGTTCCTATTTAATATTACGTTCCTCTATCCGTTGGTGCAATTAGATTTTCAAAATCTTTTCTAGTTTTATAGATATTACAATGTGCGCGAAATATGGGCATGCGCGAAATTTTGACATAATGATGTTTTACAATAATTCAAATTCCAGTCTTCGTCTATGACCTCAATTTGATATCAATCCCCCGTAATATTAGAATTCCAAATTTTCGTGATATATATTATTTTCTTTGACATTTTTTAGTACTTTCCCGTCATTTACCAATTGACTCCTTAAACATACGGACCTCATTCATTTCCTCTTTGCAAGTCGAATAGACCCGTGTACTAATTATTCATGCATAGTTGTTGAACATGCTTTTCTCGACAACTAGAAAGCTTGCCAAAAACTTGCCAAACATAGCAACAACTAAAGTGTGCAAAGTGGGTTGCATCAATTCCGATGCCACGGTTAACCAGAGATTCTCATGCAGATAAACCTACAGAGTTAGAATGCAAAGTGCGGTTTTCACGACCCCGCAAACGTTTTGCAAAGGGTGCGAATATCGAAAAATCGTATGCTTCGAAAATTTGCCAAGCTTGGGAGGAGATTCGGAAGCGTTGCCCATTAGTGTTCCAGGGATTCGGGAACCGTTCGCCAAAACTTTCAAACTTTTT
The DNA here is from genome assembly GCA_029962745.1 of Echinometra lucunter. Lineage (NCBI taxonomy): Eukaryota > Metazoa > Echinodermata > Echinoidea > Camarodonta > Echinometridae > Echinometra > Echinometra lucunter. Next base: position 18,130 of record JAPZVO010000421.1, on the reverse strand, counting down.
AAAAATTCTGCCGAGGTAAAAACGAACAATTGGCGACGCTTCCACCCCCAAGGGGCGGATTCGAGCGGGCCCTACCCCCCCCCCAACCGCCCCATTTTTTTGTCTTCGCTTGTCGCAATTTTTCTAAATACATAATAAGTTATACCAAGGGGGGGGGGTTGGGCGCGACCAGAAGGTCAGCGAAAGGTCATTTTTTTGTCGAGATGAGAAAAAAATTCCATGGCCATGCCCCCCCCATGAAATCCTGGATCCGTGCCTGCCCTCCCCCCCCCCCCCCCCCCCGGCATGTTCGGCGAACTTTTGGAGCTAAAGCTGGGTAATAATATCCAAAACCTTTGGAAGGGCATAGAGACGTTATATCATAACGTGATATGCGCTATACAAGAACTGTGTATTATTATTATTATTATCATTATTATTATCATCATTATTATTATAAAGTGCGAATGTTGGACTTTGCCATTCTTCGACATTCGCATCCTTCGCAAATATTTCGCCCGCCAAGTTAAAACCACTATGGGCACGAAGAAAGCTCCCAATTACCAAATAAAGTCAGAGAGGAATGTATCATGACTTGTGAGGGAAAAATAATCACTACGGAAATTACTTCATCACAGCAAAATCACATCAAAACACACAACATACTTTGGCTTGGAAATGTAAAATGAGACATAATACGACGCAGCATTTTATAAGCCTCTTTACACTGCAATTCTTAAGAATATAGATTCAGCAGATAAAAGGGCAGAATATTAGTTCTATTCAACATTTTAGAATCTTCATAGAGTCAACTTTTGGCTGTATCGGACGTTGCATCACAACTACTACAAAGTTCCAAGCAAAATGTTTTATTTTACATCTCTGTAAGGACATTCATAATAAACACAATTATAATCATTTAACATAACCGGAATTATGTACTAAATTTAACATAGTAAGTTGTGAACGTACAATCATTAAAAACAACGTTTGCCGGGAAGTTGCAGTGGATGTGCGGAACTAGAAAAGGCCATTGAATATGATCTAAGACAGCTCCGTCGCTCGTTTATTGTGTTGACTTTAATTGTATAAGTTTGATAATGTCGATCAAGAAAAGAAAAGGCAGGAAGTCCTTTCACTGTTTTTAATCCCTGCTTGGATTTTGGGTTTGACCTCTACTCCTTGTCATGTACATTATAAGCTTGCACCTCCATGCATACCACCATGCAGTCATAAGATTGCAGGCGGATTATTGTGTTCATGTCAATTGTTTGGGTTTGACGATCTCGATCTTCGAAAGGAAAAGACAGGAAGTCCTTTCAAGGTTTTTAATCCCTGCTTTGATTTTGGCTTTGACCTCGTTTAAATGTGTGCTTACTCCTTCATAGCTGTGAAGATTTAGTTCAGCTAGGGCATAGAAACAATTACTTTTCCACCACTACTTAGGATTTTTATCACTACGAAATAAAAACGGTAATGGTTGAATTTGACCGATTTTAAAATCATTTTTCTGCTTGATCTAGAGCAGGCAGCCCCCTCCCTCCAATTCTTCTCATAACAGCCTGCATAACGGCAATCTTAATTTCAGCAAAATCTAACTTACTAACTCGCATGTCGGTTTTTGTCGATACAGGCCTGTTCCTCTCTCTTTAATTATTACTTATATCTTTTTTTTTCTTTTTTTGTTGTTGACAATATGACCTTTTTTAAAATGCCTTACTTATTTTCAACCAAGTTGTAATCACATGTTAATTCCCAGTACTTCATTCGCCTTGCTTTGAAACACGTGCTTCCACGGTTCCACGGCACGCACTGTACAACGTCACTCATCACTATTTTATCCTTGTAGTCTTGGCCTGCAGGCCCTGTTGTGACGCCGGAGAAGTTATCACAGTCATGAAGTTCTGTAGCATTTTTTAATGTTCTCATTCAGCACAAAAAGAATATCAAGTTATTTTTTTTTGGTTGAGGTACATAAGAGTTATATCAGAATATAAGGTATATTATTCAAAAATACGAGAAATAATTAAGTACGTAATACACTCAAATTAATTATGAATGATAATACTAATAATGATAATAATCATGATAATAATTAGGACTTTTTAAATAATAATAATAATAATAATAATAATAATAATAATAATAATAATAACAATAATAATAATGATTGATAATAATAATAATAATAATAATAATAATAATAGTATTGATCGTAGCCTTCCTTCATTTCAGCCCCTCCCCCAACAAACAAAAACATAAACAATCAAAACAGATATGATTAGTTGATTACTGCGCCGAAACATTCGGCGCATTCACTCTCTGTTCGCGTAGCGGTGGGCGGTCGCTCACTCCAAAATGCCGACAACTTAGAAAGAAAAGAGAGAGAGAGAGAGAAAAAAAACCCCACCTTGAGTGAGAAAGGAAAGAGAAGGTAAGAAGAGCGGGAGCAGACAAGGAGCAATTCAAAGAAACGTCGGAGCCTCCGCGCTTCTCGCGGGAAGGGGGACCCCCCCCCCCCCCCCCCCCCGTTTTTGCTCCCTATCGCCCTGGGTCCGTGAAGGAACCAGTTTACGAAGTGCGTGCTCACTAAACTCGTCTCCCCCCCCCCCCTCCAAGCACGCCACTGAAATTCTTGTCTACAATAATTATGTCACCGACCTCTGTAACACCCGACCAGCTGCCGGTCGTTTTAAACGTCACTAACATGATCCCGAATGCGTGCGCGCGCGCTGCACATGGTATCCCCACGAATTCACCTTCCCCGTACGTACGTACGTACGTTGCTAGATGTGTGAGCTCGCGGATTATATAGAGAACAGTCCAAGCAGTGGACTACACCATTACCAACACACAGCTTTGCATTCCATCCCTTTGTCTTTTGCTTTTACTTGCATATCTTTACTATGTGAAACGAATGGTACATGACTTGTAATCCCGGCATGCAATCGCCATTCATTAATTGCTTACACTATGAACATGACGGACAAAATAAACAACCCCTTATTCTACCCTTCACAATGGTTCTGGTAGTAAAAAAACATTCCTTCACTGCTATTGTTTAAAATATGTGGAACAGGTGCCACATGCATATTCACCTGGAACTACATGATTAAACATAATAACTGTGAAGGGATGTTCTTTTGACTTTCAGAGCCATTGTGAAGGGTAGAATGAGATGTTGTTTATTTTGTCCGCTTTCTTTGTCCGTCATGTTCATAGTGTTACTCTCATTTTCTCTTCATCTACATTTTGTGAATCAACAGACAGACTACAATACCTGGTTGAAAGAATGTGCTAGCACTGTTAGGAATTTCACTTGAGTAATGTTGTTGTTGCAATTAATTTCTCAACCGCATGGTAAAAGTTCATTTTTGAAGTCTGAATTAGCAGACTAAACTTTTATGACGTTCTGGGGAAAGTCGCCAGCTAGCTCTGACAAGTTGTCAGACTTCTGACAGTAAAATCCGCGGTTTTGATAGGCTGCGAAGCACTGAGCACTGGGTGTTACTATGGTAACTGTCAGTTGCGGTCCTGGGCTGGGTCCTGAGAAACGCGGATGCTCTGAGCCCAGGCTCTGACATAATAGGTTAATTTCGTAAATTACCCTCTTGGGATCGGGTAAATTTTAATCAAGGGAAAGAGAAAGAGAGAAGAAAAGTGTAGAGATTCAAAATCTCCTTCAATATTCAATGCTCGAAACCAGCCATTAACGTCAAGCGACGATTGACCATTACACTGGGGGGGGGGGGCGTGGGGATGTTTCCCTGATTCCTTTTCGTTTACTGCTTTGATAAAATTTTGCTGATAACTTTGACAATATAATCATATTTCTGTATAATAACTTTTTGATAAGTTAACCCTCTTGTATAAGGCTTGATCAGACATGATTCGACACCACTCCCCTTCCGCTGCTTTTTTTTCGTTTTTGTTTTGTTTTGTTTTGTTTTCGGTGTTGAGATAAGGGGGATAAATCATGGTAATAAACGCTCAGAGGGGTGATACACTGGCAGCTAAACTCAATTTTAAGTTAGATAAAAATAGATCGTAAAAGATCATTATCCACATAAACACTATTTGGTATTGATTTTAGCCTTGAATTAAAATTGATTTTAAGATCAAAAGCAATCAATTAAGATCACCTTTAGCAACGACAAATTCTGTCAAACTGACGAAGAGCAGGCACTGAGGAGAGGGATATTATTTGTCACTATTACGAAGTAAATTGTATTTAGGCCTTTTTGCGATGATGTAACAGTGCTAACATACTACAAATGGTTTGAATGTAGATCGACTGTACGTCGACCCCCCCCCCCCCCCCCCGCCACGGCAGATCTCTGCCCTGGCGGCCCGTTTGAGCAAAACTTTACAAATCACGTTTACAAGTTCCTTCTTTGCCATTTTTATTTTTTTGGGGGGATGGGACTTTTTCTCCCCCTTTCTGCCTCATTATCTTACAGTGCCCCCCCCTCCCCCGCTCCCTTCGTTTTAGGAGTGAATTTCCTATTTCAAACGTCCATTTCCCAACATGATATTGATAATATCAGTCAATCTCCATCTCAATCTCTGGCCTCAAAAATTAATTCTTGTACTCTGTATCAAGTCATGAAAAATCAACTGTAACATCAAACCCATCTCTTACACAGTTTCTTATATCATGCATACCATGGACTTATCACTTATCAGAGTGTAAATGGTGCATGCTCATGATTTTCCAAAAGTTTTCATCCAGTTTTAGGTATCATGCGGTTACGTAACGGGCTCTATCAAAATACATCCAGCTCTGATAATTTATTATTGCACTATCGGACCTCATAGATGTTGACAAGATTTATTGTTGAAATAACGCAATACTTTCTAGTCGGATCACCTCAGCCCTTTTCTCCAGCATTCCTTTATTGAAGTGTCTTTGTTTTGTTGTGAACTATAGAAAAGAAAGCACAGGAAGTGGGGTCCATTCATTCCCATTCAAAACTTTGTTGACTGTACGCAGACAAACCGGACCTTGAAGTTTTGATTACGTAACTTTTTTGTTTCCAGTGATTCCATCCTCCGTCCTGAATTTCCAAAAGCCCACCGTAGGCCTACACTTATTTGCGACTCGATTTGCAAACAAATTGGATCTTATACTGAATATGAAATTAGTACAAATTTGTTATTTTCAAGTTCAGAATGAGCAAAATCGAAAGTTTGGTTAACGACAGGGGTCGTGTTATTAGTCAAATAAGCTTCATATTCGGAATTGAGTTCGCTTTTATTCCTACTGGGAGGCTTGCAATAACCTGGAACATCGATTTTAGTATTCCTTAAGCCTTTTGGAACGTAAGTCGCCAAGACAAAATCGCTGGAAGACATGTCCCTCCCCCCCCCCCCCCGCCATTGTACACACACACTGCTGGACCAGTGCGATATATAATTTTGTATATCGAGTGGTGGGCTGAAGAAATCCCTGGACCTGTCCACATCCAGGCTCCGCCACCATAACGTGCATTTAAGTACCCACGCCAGTCTCAGTGACCCGATTTGAGCTTAAAGTTTTGGTCACCTGACTCAAAATAGAAAAATCATATATCAAGCATTAAAAATCGATCGGGGTAGGACCCCCCCCCCCCCCCCCCAGAAAAATCGAGGATGGGGCATGCCCCCCACGTCCCCCGGACAGCTCTCCGTTGGCCATTTCATTTACAGTACTTCCAGTTTTTCTGTCTAATTTCACGTATTGTGAAAGGGAAACGACGGTCCGACGCCCTACCCATGGATAACGTTTGGGCCAGTGTGTGTGTGTATGCGTCAAGGACACTGAATTTAGCCCTTATGAACGCATTTTGTCATTGATTTTCTTTGCCCGAACTGAAATGAAAACAACTTGTTGTTATTCACATTTCATATGATCATTATTGCTTACGTAATTTTAGAGAGCTTCAGTCTGTACTTTCTTTTGAAAATCACTACTTTCTGTTAGAAAATGAACTTTTTCTTCTATATGACATAGGCCTACTTAGCCTTTAATGAAGAAAAAGAACAGAATTGTCTGTTCGTAAGCGCATGTACCATTATGGTCCTCACTGTCGTGCCCGCGGACAAACTCTTACGTAACATCCAATTAGCACGGACCATATGGCTTCTCATCGCTTTGTATGGGCGATAAGTCTAGATCCGGGTAAGGTCTTGTTCCTCTAGGTGTGAATTTTATGAAAGTGGGAACAAAATACGGGAAATCTAGAGCTTGCTCGTTTAACACAGGTTTTTAACAATAAACTATGATCTTTTCAGATTTCACATGAACTTCACATAAAAATAATGAGTAGATTGAAAGTCAAATCAATGTAGCTCCTCCTAAATCTTTCTTACGACCGTATAGGGGAAGGCTGAACAGTCAACCCCAAATAAATGAAAATAATCACAAGTAAACAGAGACTTACTCCCTGCATGGAAAAAACAACAACAACACGGCCAATTGCGATTGTGATGTCACAATACCTTCCCATACGTACGCCCCTCTGCGCTATGACGTAACAATTAAAGTGCTGCGGAGCGAATACCGCGCCACGTGGTTGCCTATAATATTGCAGGTGCAAGGGGCGATAGGGTATTTGCCATAAGACCACGTCCATAGTCAAATCTGGTGAACTAGCTGTGTGACATGTATTATACTCCCGATAGAGATGCATTTTGGAAATAAATTTATTTATTGACAATAATGTATCATCTTTTGTCTGTGTATAACTTGCAGTTTGCAAGTACATGTACCCGGGTGTACTCGCCTAATCTGGCATACGGGCAGAGGCGTCGCTAGGAGGGGGATGGGTGTGACAACCCCAATTCAAAATTCTTGTCGGCAAATTAATGATCAGAAAAGAAGAGTAAAATGCCCAAGTAGAGTCACATTCGGCTTATTTGCTTGTGTATTTTGACAACGAAATAACACTGGTCCCACGATAGAGAGTTTTTCCTCGCACGTATTATATTTAGATATAGGATGTTTTCGGAAAGCAAACACATTCGGCAAGTGAGATGAACCAATACAATTTAGAAGGAAAATATGAAAGAATTCAAAAAAGCCATAGGCGGCGATTCGAGAGGTGAGGGACAAGTCCCCCTCGATTTTCTTCTGAGGGATCGTCTCCCCTCGATATGTTTTTTTTAAAACTTCGATTTTATTTTTCTATTTTGAGTTAGGTGACCGCTCACACAATAGTAATCATCCCTCTTCCTTTTCTCGAAACAGATTTTCGGCGATGACCTTCGGTGTACCCCCCCCCCCTTGTTGCATGAAATATGGTTGAATTTATCAACGTTGGTCGTCGGTAATCGGTGGTATTGTTTGTCGGCAATGTGGACTCGACATCAACCCACCTGCATTGAAAAAGTCCAGCAACGCCCCTGCATACGGGTGTGTGCCATCCCCACTCAAGTGGGTCGCCTTTTTTGTCAAGAAATCCCTAATCATAGGTTATGGTTTTGAGTCGGAACGTCCCTAAACTTGCCCGTCTTTTTTAAACATCGTTAACATCATTGTTTAGAATGATATTCTCTGCTATAATGAGTACACCCCTACTACAAATGGTGCCATTTTCCAAAAAAATGACTAATAGGTGCGGGTATGGAGGCTTCAGCCACATACCCCCCCCCCCTCCCCACCGGTATGTGCGTTATGATCCATGTGTCAGTGCAAAATGATTTCGTCTCCTGAATTTTCAGGATGTCGCATTTCAAAATGTCCGATTTTAAGACTGACCGCCAAAAATGGTGAAAAGTGGTAAAGGTACAAGTGACATTCCAAAAGCATACTGCATCAGGACTTGTACAGAAGAGGCTTTATTGTCTAAAACCAACAACCAAGAACAGGACGACAGGACCCCCCCCCCCACACACACACAAATTTTGGTTTAATGTAACATCATGAATTAATCGAAAATCGACACTGCATTCTTTTTGAAATATTCATGGAGTAATATAAGGATTGAGCAAAGAAAAATCAGAAATGCACAAAATTAACCATGCCTGTTACGTTTCCGATATCATCAAAGTAAAGAATCAGAATAGACTCATTATTTTATATACATGTATACAATCGGAAAAGCCTTTTGCATTTGATGTCATTTTCCCACAGGACTGACTCGGGTGTGAGTTTGATAATGCTTGAAAACGTGACAGGAGGAGATATTTCCAGATGCAATGATGAGGTGTTTATACTTCGAGGACATTTCTGCAGTTTTCTGAGAACGCAATTTTCAATCCATTATTTTTTCCTTATTTTGTTATAATAATTATCAATTTATACCCAAATGAAAGCAATGTTTTTAACTAGTAGTGGGCGTAAGAAGAATTCCCGACATATCTATTTCTTCATTTCCGTTTTATTTCCTCAGGGTAGCCCCTTCAGTTGTAAAATTGATTTTCAAAGTGGTCCTGCATCACAATAAAATACGATGCATTTTTATAGAGAAATACAAATATGAAAACAAGTAAAACACAAATACAGAAAAATAAAGATGAACAAGATGAAAACAAAACAGATTAAGTTAGTCTACGGACAAAATGCAAAAAAAAAACAAAATGCAAAAAAAAAAAAAAAAAAAAAACCACCTATCAAATATTATTGAACACCAAAGGGGGGGGGGGGGATAAAAGGAACAGCTAACAAAACGAAGGGCCTAAACCAGATATCGCGATCGTAATTCTATCAAAGTGCGCTAGAAGTGAAAAGGTTTTCCAAAAAAGACGAGTCCTAACTAGGCGCAAGCAAATTTGCAACTGGTTAATACGAAATAGAGATCCATAAAGGGTAAGATAAATACATCCTTGACAAGGCACAATTTCATAGAATAATTTAATGTCACATGTTACTGACAAATCTGATGACATCAATCCTCAAAATGAGGAATTCTAGACCCTCGTCGCTACCTTGAGGTTTTTCGGAACAGACGCAAAACGCTTAAAAATTTGGAGATTTTTCATCAATAACTTCTAATTCAGTTCCTTAATTTCAAAGAAATGCTAGTTTCTACATAGTTCTAGGTCGATCTTTCTGTTGGTGCTGTCAGATTTTCACCTTTTTTTTCTTCTAGTTTTGATGACATCGTTCTACACAGTGAGGAATTCTAGACCCTCGTCGGTACCTTGCAGGGTTTTTTTTCGGAACGGACGCAAACGGCCTAGAAATTTGCCGATTTTTTTATTAACAGCTTGTCATTTCCTTCCTCGATTTCACAGAAATGTTAGTTTCTTCATAATTTTAGGTCGCTCGTTCCGTTGGTGGTATCAGATTTTCACATTTTGTTCTAGTTTTTAAGATATTACCCTGTGCAAAATATGGACAAAATATGCGCGAAATTAGGTCATCATTGCTGTTATGATTATGTCCTTTTAAAATGAGCATCGTTCAATCAAGTACATTTTGTCGAGCATTCCTTGAGCCCCGGCGCGGCTAGCATGAAGAAAAATGGTTCACTAGTTCGTTGAAGTGGCTGCCCGCGGCTGGCATGGTATCCATGTATTTCAAATAAATATGGCGGGAGGCCGCGGCCGGCACGGTATACCGTACTCGCGCGAGGCCGCGGGTGGCATGGGAGATTAAATTGAGTCAGTATAAGACCGCATGCCGGCTGCGGGCCGAACGGGGTTACCGTTTGGCAGCGACCATTCGTGCTGGCCGCGTCCTGCATGGGGGGATTAACTAAGCATTATCGCGGCCCTTCGCGTGCCCCCCATGCCGGCTGCAGGCAGAATGGCATCATAATTTTGATCTCTCGCCTAAGTTACTAGGTGCCTGTTACAAGAAGCCAGTTTCTATTTAATCATATTCATTAATTCAAAAGCATTGATTATTGTCAGTGTAAAAGTGAAATACAAAGTAATAGGTTTGAGGGGACATTACCGATACCATAACATTAGGGGACATTACAGCACAACAATCCCTCACAAAATCTCAGAATAAATGCACATTTGACAAAGAAGTTGGAATCAGAAATAAAAATCGGCATTCTTAATGCATTTCTTGACCCCCAAAACCTAGGAAATGACACAAAAATTGTTAAAATTGGTTGCAGAATGGTGAAGTTACAAATATACTTGATACAGAGAAACAATTTTCAGAACCCCCCCCCCCCTCCTAATCAGTTTTTTGGGCGGCACCTTATCATTTTTGGCCAATTTTCATAAAATTGGTGTCAAAATGCTCAGGAGATCAAACTGCATCAGATAAGCATGAGCCTAAATTGATTTCAAACATCACAATTTTTTTCCCCTCTGTATAGCGTCGTGGTCTGGTGGTTCTGACTCTCGTCTTTCAATCAGAGGGTCGTGGGTTCGAATCCCAGCCATGGCGTTAATTTCCTTCAGCAAGAAATTCATCCACATCGTGCTGCACTCAACCCAGGTGAGGTGAATGGGTACCTGGCAGGAATTCATTCCTTGAAATGCTTGCGCGCTGGCGGCTGCCGGGCTAAAGCCAGGGTAATAATATCCAAGTCCTTTGGAAGCGCATAGAGACGTTATATCATAATGTGATACGCGCTATGCAAGAACTGTCTATTATTATTATTATTATTATTATTATAGCCTACCCTTACTATTAGGCCTACAAAATTGCCTGGGGTACTTAAAACTGGTCAAAAGTTCCAAGTAAATTATGGAAATCATGGAAACATGCTTTTGAATTTTCTGGAAGGGGATACAACAAAATTTCCATTGTAGAGAGTACATCACATGACTTTAAGACATGGCAGTATTTCAAGTGCAGTATTGGTTTACCTATACCTGTAATGTTTGGAAGTAAACATCCACTGCGTAGTTTCACTGATAAGTCACCCAAGTCATTCTCTTGCAGTTTGTCTGCTAAAACTGCTCTCTTGTTTGTGTTTGGGGGTTGCTGCTTGACATTCCATTTCATGAATACAGCCATGAATGCACTGGGGTAGTTATTCAACTTCTCAATCAGGATTGCCTCCACTTGTACATAGGGGATCCCTAGAGATACCCCTACAACTGTGTAGTTAGACGGGTGGATGTCCCGGGCCAGCTTCAGAAACTCCATTTCACTTATAGTACTGCCACAAGAATAAACAGTTTAAATATGAATTGCAAATACCTCAAAAAATCTTGTGGATTGCAAAAAGTGATCAAATCAAGAACTAAGGATCACAGAGCCTATACACATGGGTAAGACCAAATAAAAGTTCTGATTCTGTGAAAAGTTTAAGGAAGAGCGATTATTGTTGTGTGAGGAATGTTCAGCAAGCAGTGGTCGTATCCTAGGGTTTAGTGTAGCTGCATTCATGTTTACACAAAAATTCCACCAGAAATCTAAATCAAGAATGGAACCTTGTCAACACAGCATGCATTTTTTTTTTATACAAGTCAAACAATTTAAGACTAAATCTAATCATTTCTAATGACAATTTTCCTTTTGCTACCAAAACTGTACATGAGCCTTAAGTCTTAAATTGCTTTGCATATAAAAGTATTAATTAACACAATGAGTGGCCATGTAATGATCCCCTTTGCTTTTATTTGCATGAAAAGACAAGGGAGAGGGTTATGTGGAAGGACTTTGGGGCTAAATGACTGATAGATTTTTTTCAGGACATTACATATTTTCAAGCCTTCTACTTCAAAACATCATGAAAGTTCACTCATTTCTATTTTTTCCATATTCTTCTTCTTTTTTTTTTTTTTTTTGGGGGGGGGAGTTAATATTGTGATTACATTATTAAAAAGATCTGTGTGCAGAAGGCTTGAAATTACTCAATAGCTTATTCCTATCCATGTGTGTCAATATAACATATTTGGTATGACATGAAAGAGGAAGAAATGATCTTGACATGAATTATACAAATTCATCATGAAATATTTATTAAGTAAGTTGAGTAAGTGATGAGTGTGATCAGTTTGTCATGGACAGACATTTAAAAAAAAATCCCCAATTTTTAAAGGCATGGACAAATTAAGTGACAAGGTATCATGGATTACTTTATGGTTTATCATGAAGGGTGTTACTAGTAGTGTTCTGAGAAGTACATGAGTTTGGCTGTCATGGTTTCCTATTCAAATGCATATCAAAGAAAGGTTCAGTGTCACGGATGGACAAGATAGAAATTAAGTGTGTGACCTTCTAGTACTCTTTTGCTATTTCTATCCAAATAAATTGACCTTGTTAAATATTTTCAAGTACAAATGTTAGTCACATAAATTGGCTTCCCTATCCTCCATTCAGAATTTGAAATCGAACCCTTGATTTTGAACAGATGTCAAAAATAATGTGTCACGACATTCTGCTTAATAAGTGCAATTTTGATCAACACCCATGCTGAAAATCATTTGGTCTAAAGAAGTCCCTATCTCAGAACTTTCTAAGGAACCATATCCATACAATGTGAGATAAAAATAAAGTTGGGTAACAAAGTCTCTCAACATAGGATATCATTAATAGTACCCTGAACTGATCACATTCTGATGGAAAATTCAGGTTTCCTTCTTTATAAAACACACTGTATTTTTCAGGATTGTTGTATACACGATTTCCTGAAAGAAGCACTACACTGCAAAATATTGCCTGCTGCCACTGAGAGGAGCTAAAATATAAAAGATTTAGAACAGCCCCGTATTATCTTATTTATGCACCTTTCTGGAGTGTTTGGACCTGGATTGGTTTCAATGTCCCCAGATCTCATCAATAGAATCATTGCAAGATACAGATGAAAGAATCCAACCATGGCATTAGATATTATCCTCCTGAAGAATTGCAGTCCATTGGAAAAGCATGATGTTGACAGGAACATCTGACATTGAAAGGATACAAGAGATATATAGAGTTGGATTCTGTTTTATGATGTCAATCTAAGTGACAGTTCAGATAATTTGGGAGATTTCTGAAATGATGATGTAACAAGCTATTAAAGATTAAATCACTTTAACTGGTTTCCAGTTTATGAACAAGTATTATGTGAGCACAGAATTCCAAATTTCTAAACAAAGGCAAAAATGAAAATAAAGTAATATCAAAGTCTTATGGATCAAAATGACCATATCAAAATCTAAGAGATTATTTGATCAATGTACAGTATTTTAACCATTCGATAATTCACATTGAGGAGAAATTTTCAACATGCTGATTGATTCCACCAGGGTCTTGAAATATATTAGTGTTAAAACATACTTGTTTGACTTGTCTAACCTTAGTCTTCAGAGGCTGCGCTGTCTCCGCTTGGCTGTCAGCTTGGCCAAAGGTTAAAGAAGAACACTGTTTCCTACACCATTGAAAACACGTCGTCATCAAAGCCAGAAGCATCAGAAGGACTTGAGTAATAGGGGACATGACAACAGGACCTGTGTCAGCAGATGATGGTAGCAGAATGGTCTGAGGAGTACAGCTGGGTGTACATAGTGCTTGGGTGGATGGTGGACAGGCAGCCATCTTTGGCTTTCCTTTCTTCACTGACTGGCAAGGTGTTTGATCTTGAGTAGCTGGTGGACTGGATGTTGATTTTGACTCTTCTTCCTTTGCTGATTTCCACTGAGTTTGGTCTTGAGTACCTGGTGTACTGGTTGCCAACTTTGGCTTTTCTTCTTTTGATGATATGCATGGTGCTTGGTCTTGAGTAGATGGTGGGCTTGCTTCCTTTGCTGATTCACCCAGCACTTGGTCTTGGATAGATGATGGACTGGCTGCTGTCTTTTGCTTGTCTTCCTGTACTGACTGGCATGGTGCTTGGTTTTGAGAAGATGGTAGATAAGCTGCTGTCTTTAGGTTGTCTTCCTTTGCTGATTGGGACAGTGTTTGGTCTTGAGAAATTGGTGGAATAACTGCTGTCTTTAGCTTGTTCTTCTTTCCTGATTGGCACAGTGTTTGGTCTTGAGGAGACGGTGGACTGGCTGCTGTCTTTAGCTTGTCTTTCTTTGCTGATTGGCACAGCGTTTGGTCTTGAGTAGATGGTGGACTTGCTTCCCTCTTTGGGTTTTCTTCCTTTGCTGATTCACTCAGCACTTGGTCTTGGATAGATGATGGGCTGGCTGCTGTCTTCAGGTTGTCTTCCTGTGCTGACTGGCATGGTGTTTGATCTTGAGTAGATGGTGGACTTGCTTCCCTCTTTGGGTTTTCTTCCTTTGCTGATTCACTCAGCACTTGGTCTTGGATAGATGATGGGCTGGCTGCCATCTTTGGCTTTTCTTCCTTTGCTGACTGGCAAGGTGTTTGATCTTGAGCAGCTGGTGCGCTGGCTGCAGTCTTTTCCTTTTTAGCTTTCCATCGCTCCAGGAATCTTTGGATCATTTCCTGCTTGTTAATATCTAGAGGGTTTTGGATGAATCTCCCAATCCTGACCCGCCATTCAGAAAGAGAGACAGGCATGATGGAAGCTGAGGCTTAGGCTGCTTTACTTTAAATCACACCAGACCTGCCCATATAGTAGCTGTTAAAATAGAAAAAAAAATCAATGAGAATAAAAACATCACATTTTAAAAAGGTCATATCAGCAGATCATTGTAATGAATATAGCCTACCAAGGAATGAAGATTTCAAGGTTTATCTGATTTCCTTGATTTACCCCTGCTCATAAAGTTATTCACTAAAATTTGGGGATATACATTGTATATACAGTAGTGTATAATATTTTCGAGAAGACATCAATCCTTTAGTGATCATAGTATTTTCAAGTATTACAGAATGTTGTCTGCATGTCATACTATTTGGAAAATAATGTCCCTTATTATAATGACATTTTCCAAATAGTAAAACTACATGTATTTGTGAAATGTCACAATACACAAAATCTATGCCCAAAATGAAATGGGCATACGACAGCTCAAGTGCAAGGGGAAAAAAATACACGAGGTCTCAGGGCGAATTTGTCTCCAAAATGACAAAAAGAGCCCTGGAAAACCAAAAACAAAAAAATGAGCCCCTGAAATTCTCATAGTGTCTAATGTTAACTGTAATACAATGTAGAAAATTCGGGCCAGTGGGCTTAAATAGTAACCCTGAAATTTTTTTTTTTTTTTTTTCCTTGTCAAGTGCGCACCAAGGGCAACTCTCACGGTGTCATGGCTACTGCGTTTCTCAATTTCTGATCATTTGCAGTTCATCCGTATACCGTTTTTAGTGCCATGGAGCTTTCGATAAGACATAAACTTGCATGAAATTTAAAAATTTTATTTCATTTGACTGATTTACATGTACTTCAACACCGTAAAAGCCCAGGTCAGCTACTTATCTGATTTTCAATGGGGCCACAATCAATTGAAAAAAACAATTAAAATTGAATATGAATACAAACATCAAACAACAATCACATGCAGAAAATATAAGAAAACAAACATAGATCTTAAATAAAAACAAATATACTTTGCCATTTGTCAAGTTCTGGTTAAAACTATGGGACTCAGTGCCTCCAATAGTACCATTCACTTCATCAGGACTGTGCCCCTCAGTGAATAGTACTATTTTGGAGCTGCCCATAATTTTAACCAGAAACTCTCAAGGCAAAGTATATTTGTATATTATTCTAAAAGTATCATGATTATCTGATTTATATTGCTGTGATATTTCCATCATTTTCGCACAAAACAATGATTCACTGTGTGAATAACGATAACAAAATACCGTAAGCCCATAAAACTGTACTGAAATATCTAAAACCCTGACCTTCGGGGGGGGGGGGGCAGGAGGGGTGGTCACCCCCCAACAAAAAAGTAGGTGGCAAGGCACATTTTTTTGCCCCCCCCCCCCGAAAAAAAATAGAAAAAAGTGAGAGAACATCATCCAGAAGAGAAGCAGACAAGGAACGATGATAAATCTTCACTTTGTGTTGGAGGATCAGGAGCTCATATTTAAATTACATACCCTTTCTTCTTGTTGGTAGCTTTTGTTGCTTTGGAAACCAGTACCTTATCAAAGCCAAATTGTTTGACCATAATTCTTGCCCAGTGATATTTTGTATACATGTCACTTAATTGCAGGGCTGTACGCAGAAATTTTTTCTGGAAGGGCAAGACGCATACAAATCTTCGAAGAAGCTTGAAAGCGAGGGAGCAAAGCGACCGTGCTGGTCATGAGGACGCTTTTGCATTTTTAAAAGTGAGATTGAAGGATGCAGTGCACACTTTTCGTGGATTCTGTGAAAATTTTCAATAAAAAATAGCAAGTTTTCAAAATTTCGGGGGGGGGGGGGGGGGGGGGGGGGGGGCGGGGGCAACTGCTCCCCTGCCCCCCCCCCCCCCGTTATGTACGGCAATACTTAAATATGCAACAACTTTCAACCAAACACAACTGTCAAATTTTCACAAAAGATTAAAAATGGTTTAATATATTGGAAGAAAAGGAGCAAAGAAGTGCTAAAACTCCTCCCCCCATGGAAGCATGCTTTGCGTGATACTGCCCCCTAAAATGAAATCCTGGCAATTAAAGCTGGTGCTTTACCTTGCAGATGTCTTTGATCCTGTTGAATCCCAGGAGGGGGGGGGGGGGGTCACTTCCATTGAAGAGTGGACAGCATCCGCGAGAAAAAAACACAGAAAAAGGGTATTTTTCAGGGGTAGGCGCGGAATGCGCGGAACACGAAGAGTGTAAAAAACACCCAAAAATGAAAAAAAAAGCCCCCTAAATCACGAACGCGAAAAGGGTATGTAATTTGCACCGACTGCAGGACTGACTGTAACAAGACCCGTGAAGGGAAAATCCTATAACTCCTGTGTAAAACATAATGAGACAGTGAATTATCTCGAGATAAAAACAGCTCCAAACTTTCAATGGACCCCACACTCTCACGGTATAAAAAATGGGAATATCCTCGTTTAGGGTATGAATATCCCAACAATTAATGAAATCCCTGTTTAGGGTGTGCAAATCTGGGACATCTACACAAAATCTGACTTTAGGGTGTCCTAGCAGCCTACCCTTGAATCCTCGTTTAGGATGCTTTTTTTAGGACGATTCTCGCGGATGGTGTCCACTCTTCAATGGAAGTGATCCCCCCCCCCCTCCCCCCCCGGTGTTGAATAAACATGTTAGAGAAATATTTTGAGTGTAGTATGGAGTATAAAGGTGCATTTGTGTTCTGTGAGCAGGTGCGTGAGCATGTGTTTTATATTAGGGGTGACAATTCGTGAGCCCCTAAAAATGTGAGCCTGCACCCTGGGATGTTAATTTGCCCCCCCCCCCCCCCAGCATGTCTGGGCAGGAAGTGATGAACGAGTGAAGCAGTCAGAATCTGTTGACTATACACCCAACTTTCAAGCATCATTTTGCACTGAAAGTCATGAAACTGAAACTTGAGAGAAGGCATTTTTAAAATTCCAAATTAAGCAAAATATGAAGCAATTTTTTTTTTCTGCGATCCAGACTATCATATTTTTCTTTTTATTAAAAGTTTGGTTTTTATGTGAAGAAGCCAAGTGGCAAATTTCCAAAGGTTAAACTAAATTTTTCGGCCAATGACAGAAAGTAGATAGGTCTATGGATCTACGCCAACAATCATAATGAATCAGAGAATCATTAAGAAATCACAATCACAATCAGTCGACAAAAGTCTTTAGTTTAGCCTTATGACTGTTTGTTGAAAGGCTTCAATTAGGCCTACCTTACATCTCCTGAGATCCCTCTCCTTTTCAATCAGGCCTTGAGCCTGAGGTGAGATCTACATGTAGATATCAGCATGATCTGTCCCTAATCTCAGTGTTAACTCTGGTTTCTGTAGCGTAAACCTCTACAAAAAATGGCGACCAAACGTTTCCTAGCTACCAATAGCTTTATAATAGAGATCATATCATCAGATTATCTGCACGTACACAAAGCTATAGGGCGTGATCCGCGCGCCGCGCCCATTGCATGCGCTATATGCACGAGCATGCATTGGAGTCTGTGCCACAGATCGATACCAAAAAAAAAAGAAACCAAGATGATGTAACGGGTAATCCCCGCGGTTGAATCTATTGGAATCCTCGTAGCGTCTTGGCCGGGGATTCCCCCGCTTCTTCTTTTCTTTTACCTCTTGATTTCTTTTTCAAAAATGACCCCCAAAATTTAAAAAAACAAAAAATTAAACAAAAAATAAACAAAAAAATAAATAAAAGGTGTGTTTAGTCTGCTGCCTGCATATTGTATAAGTTTATGATTTTTCCATCCTGAATAACTGGGATCATCTGTCCCCTAAAA
>JAPZVO010000420.1:0-40300 GCA_029962745.1 Echinometra lucunter | reverse complement strand
GACTGAAATTCCCAGTCTGGTAATAGATTTGGTTCTGTTTGAAACGAAAGTAGTTACCACTTGCAATAATCACACAATCATTCAATATCTATATGTAACATAAATTTAATTCAGAGCGACCAGCTCTATAAATGTACATATAGTTAAAGAAATTGAACAATCAGAATTAAATCATGAATCACATGCATATCAACATAACATCAAACTGTATTTAGCAGTTAGCATCAGCATGAATTAACCTATACTGAATATGTTGCAATATGTATCTAATGAGAGTGATTTATTATATTAATCAAGGCCTAATAATTTGGCATCCAAACGTGACAATAATTTTGGTTATTAATTCCACCAATTAAGTTTCATCAAAAGAGGGTTTATACTTGGATGAATACCTACACTGGACCGTAGTATATCTAATCTGGTTATAATTTATATAGTTCAGAATAAGGACCCCTTCGACATCGTCAATGACTATCGTTGGTCGGATTGGTCCGATGAATATAGTCGTCTAAGAGCGAGCTGCGGTGGCTTCGACGACGCGAAGTAAAGCGAGCGAACTCTCGACGAAAAGCCAGTCCAGATTCGCGGACGAAATGATGAGGGCTGAGAGCCACAGTACGAAGATTGCTACGATGAATCACAAGTCACGAACTCTGAGTTCGAGGATGAAGTACGAGCCCAGCTCGTCCAGTTCTTTGGAACAGTCGTGCCTGGTGAGATGAGGGCAGATGTGGTGGCTTTACCTGGCCTGTGCTGCCTGGATCCAGCCTGCCAACGATGGGGATTAAGACTCAGCTGTGCCTGCACTACACAGCCTGCAACATTCACCCAAAGTAATGGCCTACGAGAACCACACCCTCACACTCCGAGTTAAGACCAAATGTGGAAGGGTCTTCCTCTCCCGAGAATCAAACGATTTCTGATTTGCTTTTACTCAAACACCACTCCATCTTGACTCTCACAAAGACAAAGTCATTAACATTCTCAATATTCCTCTGCTTTACTCTTCCACGCTGAACATATCCAATTAAAACTACTTAACTATCCAAGCTTTAATTTCACCTATTCAAAACTCCCATCTCAAACATTCTCAACAATCTTTTCCTCTCATACATAAAAACAAACATCTAAAGAATTTTAGAGCCCCATTGAACTTAACTAAATATATCAAGTTAAATGACCCAATGCTCATGACCTAAGCTTGTCAAGAAGTCAAAGTAAAATTCTAATCCTTACACCCCAGCGGGTTTGATCACTTACTTAAAGATACAGTTGATTGACTCTGGGACTATGACAAGAGTCAACCACCCAAATTCCTTTTATTATATACAAGCTGAATGGTTACTAGGGGTTAACACTAAATAGACTTACAGTCGCATTGTGACATATCTCCCCTTCCTTCAAGAAATTTCTATAATTTTTGGAGTGAGTTTCTCCGAACCTGGAAGGAAAATCAAACAATTAATATATATATACAAATATAAATGTATTTACAAGAAAACCAAAAACACTCATCCTGGTTTCTGCTTCATGTAGAATCATTATCCGGTATCCTACTTAGGTAGTCTGCACCGACGTTCTCTACACTTTTGATCGCTGTGATGGTGAACCGGAACGGCTGTAGTAGCAGAGCCCATCTCAGGATCCTTGCGTTTGCCACCTTCGACTTGGCAATACATTTCAGAGGTTGGTGATCCGTTTCTAGGTGGAAGTGCTTGCCATAGAGATACGGTTCAAACTTCAGAACTCCCCATACAACCGCTAAGCACTCACGTTCCATGACTGAGTAGCCTTGCTCTCTTGGAAGTAGCTTCTTGCTGGCATAGGCGAGCGGAAACTTCTTACCTTCTGTTTCCTGAAGCAAGATTGCCCCGAGGCCATTATCTGAAGCATCGGTCCTCAAGATGAAAGGGTGATCTAGGTCTGGAAGATGGAGGATGGGTTCTCTAGCGAGCTTCTTCTTCAAGGTATTGAAGGCTGCCTCTTCTGCATCTCCCCATTTCACGAGAAGTGGTTCCCCCTTCTTCGTTCGATCAGTCAAGGGTGCTGCTATGGCTGCAAAATTCGGAATGAATCGCCTGTAATAACCTACAAGACCTAGAAAGGATCGAAGTTGCTTTTTGGTCTTCGGTCTTTGAGCTTCTTGCACTGCTTTGACTTTGTCTTGCACTGGCCGAAGCTCTCCTTGACCTACTCGATGACCAAGAAATTCGATACTTACACATCCGATTGTACACTTCGTTGGTCTGGCCGTCAAGTTGGCCTTCTTCAGTCTCTCGAATACCTCCCGGAGGGTATCCAAATGTTCCTCAAAACTTACCGTGTGAATCAAAATATCATCAATGAAGTTGTCTACATACTTCAATCCACGGAGTAGATCTCTCATAATCCGACTAAAACTTGCTGGAGCGTTAACTAGCCCAAAAGGCATGCTTCGAAATTGGTACAAACCTTCTGGTGTCACAAATGCCGTCAACTCCTTGGCTTCTTCTGTTAGGGGTACCTGCCAATAACCTTTGGTTAAATCAATTTTAGTGAAATACTTGGCCCTAGACAATTTAGCAAATATTTCTTCCTGATCGGGAATTGGTTCTGCATCAGTTATGGTGACTTGGTTTAATTTGCGATAATCACAACAAAACCTAATAGACCCATCTTTCTTTTTTACCATAACAACAGGGGATGCGTAAGGGGAATTGGACGGTTCCACTATCCCTAAATCCATCATCTTTTGAACCTCTTCGTTCACCTTACCTCGCAGAGCATGTGGCAATGGATACGGCTTACTCTTAATGGGCTCCTTAGTGACAAGTTTAATGTCGTGCTTACCTAGGTTTGTCGATCCCGGCATATCTGTCAAGACTTCCTCATACTCGTGTAAAAGAGAGTTGACTTTCTCTTGCTGGTCATCATCCAGTTGTGGACCGATTTGCACATCGTTGAGTGATTCTGTAGGGTTAAGATTAGGGAGATGAAGAATGTCTTTTCTTACCGAAGGGTCCACATCTTCACTCTCTCCTTCACAATCCTGGGATACGTCCTCGTCCACTACAGAGACACAAACAACATCAAACACTCCCGCACTTACCTCTTCTCTCCTGTAATATTTCTTCAGAAGGTTTGCGTGAAATGTCTTCGTCTTCCCGTCCAAATCGATTTTGTAGTCGAGAGGTCCTACCTTCTGCACCACCTTGAAAGGTCCTTTCCAGTGCATCAACAACTTGTTGTTGTCGCTTGGAAGTAGAAGAAGAACTTCGTCGTCGACTTCAAATTTTCGCTTCTTGGCTTTCTTGTTGTACTGTCTTCTGTATTTCTCTGCTGATTTGCTGAGATTCTGCTGGGCAAGTTGACACGTCGACTCCAGCCTCTCCTTCAGATCCAGTACGTATTGGTAAGTAGTCTTGATATCTGGCTCGTCAACCTCACCCGTCCAGAGCTCTTGAAGAATAGCAAGAGGGCCTCGAACTGCTCTCCCATACAGGAGTTCAAAGGGTGAGAAGCCTGTGCTCTCCTGCACTGAATCTCTGTAAGCAAACAAGAGGGGGTTAAGATACCTTTCCCAATCCTTGGGTCTTTCTTCACACATTTTGCGGAGCATGGACTTCAAGGTACCATTGAAGCGTTCAACTAGCCCATTGCAAGCAGGATGATAGGGTGTAGTAGTCATCTGCCGGATGGAGAGTAGACGACTCACTTCCTTCATCAGCTCTGATGTGAATTGGCTGCCACGGTCTGTCAACACCTCTCGTGGTATCCCTACCCTGGAGTAGATGTCCATCAGTGCCTCCGCA
Organism: Echinometra lucunter; assembly: GCA_029962745.1. Lineage (NCBI taxonomy): Eukaryota > Metazoa > Echinodermata > Echinoidea > Camarodonta > Echinometridae > Echinometra > Echinometra lucunter. The sequence continues at coordinate 36,509 of JAPZVO010000420.1, read as the reverse complement.
ACCGTCTGTGCGTCAATACGGCGAAGCGCTACTGCTTCTGGGTAACGAGTAGCATAATCTACAACAGTTAGTATGAATCGGTTACCTTTACTACTAGCCGGCTCTATCGGTCCAACCAAGTCCATCGCCACACGTCTGAAAGGTTCATCGATGAGAGGGGTTGATCCCAGAGGTACCTTCGTGACCTTTCCCTTCGGCGAAGTACGTTGACATGGCCCACATGACCGACAATACCGGACTACATCTGCATGCATACCTGGCCAGAAGAAATGCATCAAGATCTTTTCACAGGTCTTCTTATTCCCTAGATGGCCACCTAGAATCGACTCATGAGCCAGTTTTAAGACTTGATTTCTGAACTTGGTGGGCACGACAACTTGTAACAGAACATCTGACCCTGGGGTTGCATCCATGTATTCCCTATAGAGTACATCCTTCTTAAAGAAAAAGCAAGATGAATTTCCACCCTTACTTATCTTCTTTTCTCCTTTCTCAGCGGCTTTCCTAGAGGCATCCAACGAGCTGTCTTCCTTCTGGGCCGGATGAGATTATACACTGACACAATGTCTTCTAGTGGCTTGGTACAGGAGGGAGGCCTTGTCCGTCCCGCCTGCCGATTCTGCCCCTTGTCTCCACTCACTGCCTTGATGATCTCCTGGCGTCCAGTCTCATCTGGATCAGCTGGTTGCCTCGCTCCAGATATTACCTAATACAAGATCATAGACAGGGGTTGTACACATAGAGCTTATACTTACCTTTAATGATGGAGTATCTATGTCGATTTTGGCACGTCGGAAGTTCTTCTCAGCGTCCGGTCGACGAGCAAACACGTCAGCCTATCTCTCAAAGAACTGCTCTTCCACGCACCAACTCATATCGGACGATGACTGTTGTGCAACCACGTCGCGGAAGAACCATCACGGCTTCCCATTCACCAATCCATAGACGACTGGCATCTCCACTTCTGATCCACTCGCCACTGCCGATAGTACCGGTAGAGTGTCACCAGATGCAACTTCACTCCGCTTCCATCTTCTGTAGATTCTCCTGCACGATTAGACTCAAACTCTGGTGGTTGAAGTGTCGGGCCTCTCTCTAGTGTCGGTAGGTCCTGCTGCAGCATCATCTCCAGCTGATGTGTCTTCTGCTGACCTGCCTGCGAAACACTGGCTCCCATCTCTCGACGACCTTTCTTGTTTGGACAATAAAAGAGATAGTCCAAATTATTACAATTGAAACACTTCTTGTCATCAAATTTGGACTTACCTGGTTTTTTCAGCCTTAGTGTGACTAATTGCATTGTATTACTCTTATTCACATTAGGATGTTCAATTTTAGAACTGGACTGATGATGGGCTTTATTCATTCTCCTATTCTCATATCCGCATGGGCTCATTGAATTGATCAGCTAGATTAGAACTCCGACAGATTACAGGGGTGACGTCCTAATGAACATAATAATTCTTTTCCACATGAATTATATACTGCTCCTGGATGAGCAAACTCTTCAGACCTTCCATATTGTCATCATAAGAGCTTAGCTCAATCCAATGATTGAGATACTTCTCAATCCTGCAAGCGTACTGCACAATAGGTCTCACCATTATTGAGTTTAGCGTACCTGAACTTAGTCCTATACCCTTCTTCTGTAAGATCATACCCTTTAAGAAGTGAGGATTTTACTGTTCATACTCCTGAGCCTGGGAAACTGTAAGTCTTGAAATTATATCAAGAGCCTTACCTGACATCAATGCACACAATGCAGGTGCCCATACTGACCTATCCCAACCCACAATTATGGCGTGTTTCTCAAATCTAGACAAATAAACTATCTAAGTCATCCTTTCCTTCTTGAAAAACAGGGAGGGTGGAATACTAGGCTTATGTGAATGCCCTGCACGTGAAACATTTTCTGTCCCATTATTTTTTCCTTAACTCTTCAAGTTTAATCTGTTTATCTAATAACTCTGATTCTTTTTTTCCTAGCTTCATCCTGTTGAGCTATTATATAAGATTCTGCCTTCCTAGCTTCAATCTCGGCATTCCTAGCTTCAATCTCGGCATTCCTAGCTGCAACCTCAGCACTCCTTGCTGCTGCTCTTTCATCTCTAGCTTCTCGCACACATTCATCAACATATGCTCTCAATTTATCACCCTCTAAACCAAACTTCTCTCCTTGTGCAATGAACTTGTCTCTCTCCATACTGTAGGCCACTCCACAGGTTTAGTTACAAACTTACCATATGCAGACAGTTTACGCAGCGCAATGAAGTCTCGATGCACACAGCACTGGCACGTACAGGCGTACACGCAGTAAAGCCTCCTTGCCCTGACCTCCACATGCACCACTGTCTTCTACAACCTTGGACCTACAACAACTTTGTAAAAACAACCAAATGGAAAAGAGATCAAAATATCATTATCAGATCTACATACAAGTATAATTACAATCAATGATAACAATCATTTCATTATTAACCTAACCTATCAAATGGACAAGAGAGTCCCTTCGCGGTCGCCAAAACGTCAGATCTTGGGACTGAAATTCCCAGTCTGGTAATAGATTTGGTTCTGTTTGAAACGAAAGTAGTTACCACTTGCAATAATCACACAATCATTCAATATCTATATGTAACATAAATTTAATTCAGAGCGACCAGCTCTGTAAATGTACATATAGTTAAAGAAATTGAACAATCAGAATTAAATCATGAATCACATGCATATCAACATAACATCAAACTGTATTTAGCAGTTAGCATCAGCATGAATTAACCTATACTGAATATGTTGCAATATGTATCTAATGAGAGTGATTTATTTATATTTAATCAAGGCCTAATAATTTGGCATCCAAAGACCAAACGTGACAATAATTTTGGTTATTAATTCCACCAATTAAGTTTCATCAAAAGAGGGTTTATACTTGGATGAATACCTACACTGGACCGTAGTATATCTAATCTGGTTATAATTTATATAGTTCAGAATAAGGACCCCTTCGACATCGTCAATGACTATCGTTGGTCAGATTGGTCCGATGAATATAGTCGTCTAAGAGCGAGCTGCGGTGGCTTCGACGACGCGAAGTAAAGCGAAGCGAACCCTCGACGAAAAGCCAGTCCAGATTCGCGGACGAAATGATGAGGGCTGAGAGCCACAGTACGAAGATTGCTACGATGAATCACAAGTCACGAACTCTGAGTTCGAGGATGAAGTACGAGCCCAGCTCGTCCAGTTCTTTGGAACAGTCGTGCCTGGTGAGGTGAGGGCAGATGTGGTGGCTTTACCTGACCTGTGCTGCCTGGATCCAGCCTGCCAACGATGGGATTAAGACTCGGCTGTGCCTGCACTACACAGCCTGCAACATTCACCCAAAGTAATGGCCTACGAGAACCACACCCTCACACTCCGAGTTAAGACCAAATGTGGAAGGGTCTTCCTCTCCCGAGAATCAAACGATTTCTGATTTGCTTTTACTCAAACACCACTCCATCTTGACTCTCACAAAGACAAAGTCATTAACATTCTCAATATTCCTCTGCTTTACTCTTCCACGCTGAACATATCCAATTAAAACTACTTAACTATCCAAGCTTTAATTTCACCTATTCAAAACTCCCATCTCAAACATTCTCAACAATCTTTTCCTCTCATACATAAAAACAAACATCTAAAGAATTTTAGAGCCCCATTGAACTTAACTAAATATATCAAGTTAAATGACCCAATGCTCATGACCTAAGCTTGTCAAGAAGTCAAAGTAAAATTCTAATCCTTACACCCCAGCGGGTTTGATCACTTACTTAAAGATACAGTTGATTGACTCTGGGACTATGACAAGAGTCAACCACCCAAATTCCTTTTATTATATACAAGCTGAATGGTTACTAGGGGTTAACACTAAATAGACTTACAGTCGCATTGTGACAATTACTTGTTCGAACGAATGTATGCTAAAGACTATTTCACAATTATAGGAGGGGATTTTGATATGATTAGAAACGTGGATTTGGATTATATGGGGAATAGTAGACCTTCATTCCACTCTAGATTTAGCACACTTTTTGAACAATTTATGAACAACTTAGATTTAATTGATATTTGGCGATCAAGAAATGGAATGAAGAGGCAATTTACATACAGACAAACCCAACCCTTAATGCAAAGCCGGCTTGACTATTGGTCTATATCGGAGAAACTAGACGAAATAGTTGTTAAATGCAATATCATCCCATCGATTGCTCCAGACCATTCAGCAATTCAATTGCAGTTTTATAATAAACCTCAAAATTTATTGAAAGGCAGAGGAAGGTATTGGAAATTTAATAAGAGTTTATGTAGAGATTGTGACTATGTAAATGAAATGAAAAAGGAAATCACAGAACTGAAGGATAAATTTAAGGACGAAATCAAAGACAAGAGGTTTTTATGGGATTTTGTGAAAATGAAAATAAGTCAGGTCACAAGAAAATATTCCAAAGATAAAGCTAAACAACGAAGAGAAAAAATTGAGAAACTTGAAAGGGATATTGCGGGTATCGAAAAAGAATTAGAAAATAGCATAGATAAAGAAAAGGTTATAGCTGTTAGAGAGTAAAAGGAAAGAATTAAAAACATGTTATACGATTTCATTAACGAAGGCGTTAAAATTCGATCGAGAGCATCATTTTGTAAGGTCCTGAAGAAAATACCCCCCCCCCCCCTTTTTTTAATTTGCACTGTGCCAGTTCTATTGTATTATGATAGAAACTTTCCCTAGTCCACTATAATCCCCTGCCACACCCCAAGGAAAGTGGAAGAGTCCAGTAGCAAGAAGAAGTCACCACCAGTGATGTCATCATCATCACTTTTCTTGTTATACCTCTAATAACAACACGTGTGTGCTGACTCCTCCTTGTTACTTCAATAATAGGTAAGAAATTCAATATTTTCTACCTTTTCCTTAGTTATTACCATATCATGATTATTTTATATGTTCATATCATTTTAATTATGATTTGTTAGTTATTGAATTATGCATATAGATTGTAATATTGCCTAGAAAGTGAGAGAGAGTGATAGAGATAGAGAGAGAATAAGGAGATGGAGATGAAGTGTTTTATTCCTTTGTAAGAACAAAGAAAGATTGTTTATCATGTTATAAAATCATTATTTCATAGTTGTATTTAGTTATCAAAGTAGTTCATTTTGAGCACAAGAATCGAGAATTCACAATCAGATTCACTATTGATACAAATTTGTAATTTAACACTCACAACTGAGTATACTATATGTTAGTAGGATTAAAATTACTGTGTGAACACACCCAACGTACATTCTGTATAGCAACCTAGATGGGACAAGTCGAGTGTGAACACACACTGTTATAGCATACACAAGTAGAGGGATTAGCTTCATAAACGGGGATATTGTGTTCCCACTGCAGTACAAACTTAAGACTGAATGGGAACACAGCCCAAGGAGATGAAGAATGTCAATGACTCACCTTTTGGGACTGGGCTGGTAGTAATGGCATTTGTCACTGACCACTAATAGCCTTACTTAGAATCATAGCATAGAGAAAGTATTTGTCACTTTGCAGTAAAGAGAAGATTTGTGAGAAAGCCCCAAATCTTCCACTTTGCCTGAATAGAACCTAATTAGGAATTAATTAAAAAGTGTTTGAACTAGAATATACCTTGACAAGGAAAGATTCTGTGTACAAGGATCTATTGTAGTATTCCACCCAGTGTCTTGTCAACTTGTTAATTTTGATTATATGATAGTTTTATTCTATGTTTTTGGAATTAGTTTAACCAGTCAGTATTTATGAATATATATAACTAACTTCATATTTTCGTACATTATTAATTAGATCTAGTCTAGGTGTTCTCGCCTTATACTTTGTTATATTGTATTTCCATGTTGTAAATAGACCAAACATTCCTAATCTCATGAAAAGACATGCTAGTGTGAACTAGCCTGAGAGGGTATGTGTCAGAAGCATTTTAATAGACTAGATACTAGCGGAGAAAAGCCAGATATAAACATTGGTTTTCAGAGTTTCATTTCTTGGGAGAAAGACTCCCGGTGTAAACACAGAACGTTCTACTGTTATTGATCATGACATATATATGGCCTTTTTTTCAGAATTCTCAACTGTTACCCAAATGCAGTTAACCCATGTTCTGGATTGAGAGATATTTAGGTCAAACATCAGATTAAAGATAATCCAGATATTTATTTGATACATTTCAACAAATGATTAATACTTTTTAATATTTCAGGAATAATTAGAGTTGTTTAATAATACATGAAAATTCAATAGATAAGATTACTATTTTACTTTAAAATGCTGTAAGAACAAATATTCAATTAGTTTCTGGAACTAACTATAGAGAAAATTACACATCACAGAATAGTTCTGAAAGTACTCAACATTGTAATAGTATTTTACCTTTTGCCTTTATTCCATGAAAGTACATGACTATGTATATTGAAAATAAGCTGGAATAAAAGATCACTTTTCTTGTTATACCTCTAATAACAACACGTGTGTGCTGACTCCTCCTTGTTACTTCAATATAGATCCATTTGGACAACTACATTCTCCTACCATCGAGGCGAGTGTAACATTTTCTGGCGACCCTGCAAGGACGGCACAACTGAAGAAGTAGACTGAGACAGATGTGTCGTCCTTAGACACAACGTTCCTGAAACCCTCGTGACACCAAATACCTATTACCTATCCATTGATCAACATGGCCAATCATGTAGAGGAAGTGAGCCAGGAGGTTCAGAAAGGACTACATCAGCTAGACGAAGACCAAGCCATCCTTGCCGCCGAGTACCTGGAGATACCCAAGCCGGGTATAGAGAAGGTAAGGGGGAGAGGGAGGATGGGAGTAATTAGGTTAGTGAATAGGTATTTGGCTAGGGAAGAGGTGGATGAGATGGAGGATGGAGGACTAGCAGTGCTCGAAGGTTTGGATGTCTTCATCAAGCAGCCGACGGGGACCAAAGAGGAAGTGGATCCTACTCAGCCTCAGCAGCATGGTGATTGCAAGGAGGAAAACGAACCCGAGGCTGCCAAGAGGAAGTCACCATCTTCTCCACCGCCCTCAGGTCCAACAGGGGAAGATGAGACCCACATGGCCTATCTGAGCCGGATTATGAAAAGGGACTTCAAGATCACGGGTCAGATTGGGGAGCCAGGGCAGAAGGACAAGATCACCTTCAGTAGCTTAAACCGACAATTGGAGGCTGGTCTTGAGAAGGGCTACGCAGAAAAAGAGATTGTGGAGGCTGTAATTAGAGCCATCAGCCCGGGAATGAGGCTTCGTAGTTACCTCGAGGGAAAAACAAACCTCACTCTCGAGACTCTACGAGAGATATTACAAGTTCATTTCCGGGAAGGGGATGCCACAGCCCTCTACAAAGAATTGTCTTCAGCTAGCCAGGGGGCAAGTGAAACAGCCCAGGACTTTCTAGTGCGAATGTTGGACATTCGTCAAAAGATAATCCAGGCCTCCCAGAAAGTTGACGCCACCCTCCGTTATGACCCCGGCCTGGTCCAGCAGATGTTTGTCCACTCCTTGGGGACAGGCTTGACAAGCGATGGTATCAGGATGGAAATGAGGGCACTCCTGGTGAACCCTTTCGTCAGTGATGAGGCTCTGTTCAGGCAAATCAAGTCGGCAGAAGAGCAGGAGGCGGAGAGAAAGAGCAAGCTGAAGCAGCAGAGGAGTGCAAAGGTAAACCAGGTGGGAGCACAAGAAAAAGAAAAAGACGATCAGCTTTCGAAACAGCTCCGCCAAATTCAGGCTGACTTGGCAGCCTTAAAAGCAGCAACTGCGGAGGTGAAAACCCAGAAAGAAACTCAAGATAAGCGTCCGGCTCCCAAACGCAAACCGGAGGATTGGGGATGCCGTGCGTGTCGAGAGGCAGGAGTAGGCACCAGCTGTAGGCATTGTTTCTACTGCGGGGGAGAAGACCACATCCTGCGAGGGTGCCTCCTGCGAAAGAACTCCAAGCAGGAAAACGGAAAGGGGGCGCCCCGACGGGACGAAGGACGACCCCAAGACAACTAAAGAAGTCCCAAGAACCTTCAAAGTAAAGAACATGACAGAAAACAGAAACAAACCAAAGACAAAGAAAGAGACTAAGATTGCCAAGCTGATAGGGGAACGTTGCATCATCAAGTGTAAGCTGAATGGGCAGGAGGCAACAGCATTGTGGGATACGGGTGCCCAGGTAACCCTTATCTCGAAAGATTGGATAGATGGCTTCCTACCCAGACAAGAAATTAGGCCTGTGTCAGAGTTAATCTCCGGTTCTGGACTCCAGTTGAAGACTGCTAATGAGAAGGATCTCCCCTTTCTCGGCTGGGTCCGGGTGGAATTCTCCTTGGGAAGGGATGACAGAGACTTGGTTATAGAGGTCCCTGCTTTGATTACGCCAGACAGGTTGGAGCAGCCTATAATTGGTTCTAATGTCATTGCAGAGCTACTGAACCAGACGTCTACCCCATGGGAATCAAACTCTGCCACAGACCTACTCTCGGATGCAATACCCCAGAAGGCAAACCAGATTTCGTCACTCATTGCACTCCTGCAGAGTCCACAGGATGACAAGATTGGCATACTGAAGAGCCAAAGACAAGAAACCAGAATCACCAGTAACTCCTCAGTACAGGTAGCTGTTAGAGCCAAGATGTCCACATCAATACAGCATGAGACAGAAGCCCTCTTTGATCCCGATGAAAGTGAAGTACCACTTGGACTCAAGCTGAGTGAAGGCTTGATAAAGCTCAAACAGGGAAGGTGCTGTAAGGTTTGGATTCAAGTAACTAATACTACCAGTCATGATATCATACTTACAGGAAGGACATTCCTGGGAAGACTCCACGTTATCTCGTCAATTGTCCCTGGGGAGATGACGGAGTCTCCAGAACCAAGATGTAGTCAAGTTATTGCCGAGGGTACACCAGACAAAGGGTCTCCGGCCGAGGATTTTTTGTCCACCATTGACCTGTCTGCACTGCCCAAGCAAGAGCAGGATCGAGTAATGAGAGTTCTGAGCCAGGAAAGGGATGCATTCGCAAAAGATGACTCAGATGTTGGATGTATCAAAGACCTCAGAATGCACATAACTCTCAATGATCAGACACCAGTCAACAGGACTTACATGTCTATCCCACGACCACTCTACCAAGAGGTAAAAGATTACTTGACAGACCTGATTAACAGAGGCTGGGTAGCCAAGTCTTCGTCACCATATTCCTCCCCAGTGGTATGCGTGCGAAAGAAAGATGGCAGCTTACGCCTCTGCATCGACTACAGAGAGCTAAACAAGAAGACTATTTGTGATCGCCAACCGATACCTAGGATCCAGGATGTGCTCGATGGTTTGGGTGGGAGCTGCTGGTTTACAACACTTGACCAGGGTAAAGCCTACCATCAGGGCTTTATGGACGAAGAGAGCCGACCTCTAACTGCCTTCGTCACCCCCTGGGGTCTGTATGAGTGGCTTCGCATACCATTTGGACTCAAGAACGCTCCTGCAGTTTACCAACGTCACATGGAGTCCGCCTTGGAGGGACTCACCCATGACTTTTGTGTTGTCTACTTAGATGACATACTGGTCTACAGCCCGACATTTGAAGAACACCTTAGCCACATTCAACAAGTCTTACAGCGGATGAAACAGCATGGCATCAAACTCAAGCCGAGCAAGTGCAAGCTGTTTCAGAAGGAGGCCAAAGTACCTGGGGAAGATCGTCTCAGCGGATGGACACCAACCAGACCCAAAGGACACAGCCGCCCTACAATCCTTGAAGGAGAAACGCCCAAGTACTGTAGGAGGTGTGAGACAACTGCTCGGTCTGATTGGATACTTCCGCCGCTACATTGCAGACTTCTCCAGAAAGGCCAAACCCCTGTATGACCTGCTGAAGGGACCCCCAGAAAGGTCATTCAAACCCAAGAAAAACACCACCAAGACGAAAAGAGACCTAGTGCCTTCCAGCCAACCAGTGACGTGGACAGACACCCACCAACAGATACTGGAGGAACTGGTTGACATGTTGGCATGCCCACCCGTCATGGCTTATCCGGACTACACCCAACCATACTGCCTCTTTACAGATGCATCACAAGATGGACTGGGTGCAGTGCTTACCCAAGAGCGAGATGGGAAGAGTTATGTCATTGGGTACGGCTCTCGTACTCTTAGTCCAGCCGAGAAAAATTACAATCTCCACTCCGGGAAGCTCGAGTTTCTGGCTCTTAAGTGGGCCATAACTGAGCACTTCAGGGACTACCTGTCCTATGCAACCCACTTCACCGTGTTCACAGACAACAACCCACTGACCTATGTCATGTCTACTGCCAAGTTAAACGCCACAGGTCTACGATGGGTCTCTGAGCTAGCGGACTTCAACTTCAGCATCAAATACCTGCCTGGAAGGAAGAACGCAGCAGCAGACACCCTATCTCGTTTACCACTTGACTTAGATCACTACAAGCAATCCTGCACTAAGGAAATCTCACCCGAGACCATCACTGCCACAAGTGCAGCAGTACTGGAAGAGAGCAAGAACACTACAGCATGGCTCCTCCCAGTCACGACCTCACTCAGTCCTGAGCCAGAACACCAGCCATCAGCTACCGTTCCCAAGTTATCGACTGACGAGGTACTGCATGCACAAGAGGCAGATGAAGTAATCGGACCAGTCCTACGGGCAAAGAAGCAGAATCATTTCCCAACCCGAAAGGAGCAGCAGGGATTTCCCAAGTGCACCAAGAGCCTTCTTCATGAGTGGAACAGACTCCAACTCATAGATGGCATCCTCTACCGAAAAACAGTCAACCGGAAACAACTTGTCCTGCCTAAGGTCTTTCATGCAATGGTCTTGACACAGCTCCATGATGAGATGGGTCACCAAGGGGCAGATCGCGTAACATCGCTAGTGAGAGACCGATTTTATTGGCCCCACATGCAGCGAGATGTGGAGCACTACACAATGAAATCGTGCAGTTGCCTGAAAGATAGAAAACCAGGACTGAAAACAAAGGCTCCACTTCAGCCAATCATCACGTCCCAACCCTTCGAACTAGTGTCGCTTGACTTCCTACATCTTGAAAAGAGCAAGGGTGGCCATGAGTACATACTTGTGATTGTGGACCACTACACCAGGTTCGCTCAAGCTTACCCAACCACCAACAAGAGTGGGAAAACAGCGGCAGACAAGTTTTTCAATGACTATGTGCTGAGGTTTGGCCTACCACAGCGCATTCACCACGACCAAGGCCGAGAATTCGAGAACCGCTTCTTTGCACAACTGTGCAAATACAGCAAAATAACAAGATCGCACACCACCCCGTACCACCCAGAAGGGAATGGCCAAGTAGAAAGATTCAACCGGACGCTACTTGGGATGCTTCGCACCCTCACTAATACAGAAAAGACGAGATGGAAGGATCATGTCAACAAAGTAGTTCATGCCTACAACTGCACCAGGCATTCGACAACAGGATTCTCTCCATTCTTTCTGCTGTATGGGAGGTCGCCGCATCTACCGATTGATTTAGCTTTTGGTCTCGGCAACGCTGAAGATGTACAGGGCCATCCCGACCACCAGGAGTATGTGAAAAGGTGGAAAGACCAAATGACGGAAGCATACAGGATAGCTTCGCAGTACATCTCCAGGGCAGCAGAACGTGGAAAGAAGAACTACGACAAGCACGTTCGCAGCACCCTACTTCATCCAGGAGATCGAGTACTGGTGAAGAACCTGGCTCCAGTTGGTGGACCAGGAAAATTACGTGGCTACTGGGAAGATAAGATCTACAAGGTGGAGTCTCAGAAGGAGGGCTCGTTAGTATACGTGATTGTTCCCGAGGATGGGAATGGCAGAACAAGAGTACTCCACAGAAACCACCTCCTGCCATGTGACTACCTGATACCGCCAACACCGACAGCACCAGCAGCCGACCAGCACGAACAGCCCCGAAGATCATCCCATAGACCAGCCCGACAATCCAGAGAAAGGAACACATACTCACAAGCTTCAGGGTCAAGCTCAGAAGAATCAGAAAGTGAATATTACTTCGAGTTTCCGGGGATCCCCCAAGACCCAGTTGAAGATGTGAGTGACGACGTTCAGTCAGATATACTTCAAGCACCAGAAAGTGAAGGTGAGCTTGAAACAGACAACACTCTAGAACCAGATGATAGTCAAGCTTGTGAAGTAGAGATGGGGACAGCAGACCTACTACAAGATGACCATGGCAATGACAACGACAGTACCCAAGATCATATTCCAATTATAGGCGCTGAACAGACAGATGAAACCCCAGCACAGGACCCAGAAAATACAACAGAAATTAGGAGCTCTAGTCGTCAGCGTAGACCTCCACAAGTCCTGACTTACGACCGTCTTGGAGAGCCATCTTCAAGCACAGCCCAGGTCCAAGCCGTCTTAAATTCTCACCCTTACAACCCAACACATTTCCAACTCCAGGAGAATTGCTTCCCCTCTACACCAGAGAACCAACCAGTCCACCCAGACCAATCCTTTCTACCGCCATCCACTCTTCAGTCTATTCAGCAACCTCCTATCTCATCCCACCAATATTTCCCGAACCAATATCTTAATTCACAAAATGTTCAGCACCAAACTCTCCCCCACCTTGGTTTCCCATTCCAATACCCCAGTCCAAAACTCTCAACCTCCAATGAACTTTTATGGACAACCTCAAAATGTCCAGAGACCTGATTTCCAACCAATGCCTATGATGATCCCGACATACCAGTCGTAATAAGTGTCATCGCTGACATACGAAGAAGACTACAGACCAAACCAGAGAAGACCGAGATACCGATCTAGCATGAAGTGTTACTTTGGGACAAGAAATCAAGATAGCGTTGCCAAGAAAAGAGAACTGAACCACTGCGCAGTGTATTAGAAGAGGACCCGAGATCTCCAGCTGAAGATTTGATTGAAGAGACTCTGGCAATAATTTGAAGCGGATAGGATCCTCTAGTTTCTTGAGCAACTGGACCACTGGAAGTTACATGGTGACAGATCTGTCATGGACAATCTTAGGGTCAAAATGACCGCGTAACATGTTCTAATAGGGAAGGCGCCCCCTGTTAAAGCAAAAGTTACCATATTTTAGTCCAAATTGTAAAGTACGAGACAGAGTATGACACAGAAATAATTCTGAATTATCTCTAATAATCAATACTTTGCATTAACCGATAGTGGTCTGATAGAAAAACCCAAATCATAGCCCAAGTAAAGGGGCATACACTTCCAGGTAAGATATTACCGACTAGGTCTCGTAAGTTGCTGATATAGTTACAAGAATTATAACGTACTTACGATTACTTATTTGTTTCGAAATTTTAAAGTTGTATAGCCACGATCCATTGGGGTGATAGATGATTAAGTTATTATTGAAATGTCATGGAAGACATTTATTTTTGGAGGGGCGGGTGTAAGGTCCTGAAGAAAATAGCCCCCCCCCCCTTTTTTTAATTTGCACTGTGCCAGTTCTATTGTATTATGATAGAAACTTTCCCTAGTCCACTATAATCCCCTGCCACACCCCAAGGAAAGTGGAAGAGTCCAGTAGCAAGAAGAAGTCACCACCAGTGATGTCATCATCATCACTTTTCTTGTTATACCTCTAATAACAACACGTGTGTGCTGACTCCTCCTTGTTACTTCAATAATAGGTAAGAAATTCAATATTTTCTACCTTTTCCTTAGTTATTACCATATCATGATTATTTTATATGTTCATATCATTTTAATTATGATTTGTTAGTTATTGAATTATGCATATAGATTGTAATATGCCTAGAAAGTGAGAGAGAGTGATAGAGATAGAGAGAGAATAAGGAGATGGAGATGAAGTGTTTTATTCCTTTGTAAGAACAAAGAAAGATTGTTTATCATGTTATAAAATCATTATTTCATAGTTGTATTTAGTTATCAAAGTAGTTCATTTTGAGCACAAGAATCGAGAATTCACAATCAGATTCACTATTGATACAAATTTGTAATTTAACACTCACAACTGAGTATACTATATGTTAGTAGGATTAAAATTACTGTGTGAACACACCCAACGTACATTCTGTATAGCAACCTAGATGGGACAAGTCGAGTGTGAACACACACTGTTATAGCATACACAAGTAGAGGGATTAGCTTCATAAACGGGGATATTGTGTTCCCACTGCAGTACAAACTTAAGACTGAATGGGAACACAGCCCAAGGAGATGAAGAATGTCAATGACTCACCTTTTGGGACTGGGCTGGTAGTAATGGCATTTGTCACTGACCACTAATAGCCTTACTTAGAATCATAGCATAGAGAAAGTATTTGTCACTTTGCAGTAAAGAGAAGATTTGTGAGAAAGCCCCAAATCTTCCACTTTGCCTGAATAGAACCTAATTAGGAATTAATTAAAAAGTGTTTGAACTAGAATATACCTTGACAAGGAAAGATTCTGTGTATAAGGATCTATTGTAGTATTCCACCCAGTGTCTTGTCAACTTGTTAATTTTGATTATATGATAGTTTTATTCTATGTTTTTGGAATTAGTTTAACCAGTCAGTATTTATGAATATATATAACTAACTTCATATTTTCGTACATTATTAATTAGATCTAGTCTAGGTGTTCTCGCCTTATACTTTGTTATATTGTATTTCCATGTTGTAAATAGACCAAACATTCCTAATCTCATGAAAAGACATGCTAGTGTGAACTAGCCTGAGAGGGTATGTGTCAGAAGCATTTTAATAGACTAGATACTAGCGGAGAAAAGCCAGATATAAACATTGGTTTTCAGAGTTTCATTTCTTGGGAGAAAGACTCCCGGTGTAAACACAGAACGTTCTACTGTTATTGATCATGACATATATATGGCCTTTTTTCAGAATTCTCAACTGTTACCCAAATGCAGTTAACCCATGTTCTGGATTGAGAGATATTTAGGTCAAACATCAGATTAAAGATAATCCAGATATTTATTTGATACATTTCAACAAATGATTAATACTTTTTAATATTTCAGGAATAATTAGAGTTGTTTAATAATACATGAAAATTCAATAGATAAGATTACTATTTTACTTTAAAATGCTGTAAGAACAAATATTCAATTAGTTTCTGGAACTAACTATAGAGAAAATTACACATCACAGAATAGTTCTGAAAGTACTCAACATTGTAAATAGTATTTTACCTTTTGCCTTTATTCCATGAAAGTACATGACTATGTATATTGAAAATAAGCTGGAATAAAAGATCACTTTTCTTGTTATACCTCTAATAACAACACGTGTGTGCTGACTCCTCCTTGTTACTTCAATAATAGATCCATTTGGACAACTACATTCTCCTACCATCGAGGCGAGTGTAACATTTTCTGGCGACCCTGCAAGGACGGCACAACTGAAGAAGTAGACTGAGACAGATGTGTCGTCCTTAGACACAACGTTCCTGAAACCCTCGTGACACCAAATACCTATTACCTATCCATTGATCAACATGGCCAATCATGTAGAGGAAGTGAGCCAGGAGGTTCAGAAAGGACTACATCAGCTAGACGAAGACCAAGCCATCCTTGCCGCCGAGTACCTGGAGATACCCAAGCCGGGTATAGAGAAGGTAAGGGGGAGAGGGAGGATGGGAGTAATTAGGTTAGTGAATAGGTATTTGGCTAGGGAAGAGGTGGATGAGATGGAGGATGGAGGACTAGCAGTGCTCGAAGGTTTGGATGTCTTCATCAAGCAGCCGACGGGGACCAAAGAGGAAGTGGATCCTACTCAGCCTCAGCAGCATGGTGATTGCAAGGAGGAAAACGAACCCGAGGCTGCCAAGAGGAAGTCACCATCTTCTCCACCGCCCTCAGGTCCAACAGGGGAAGATGAGACCCACATGGCCTATCTGAGCCGGATTATGAAAAGGGACTTCAAGATCACGGGTCAGATTGGGGAGCCAGGGCAGAAGGACAAGATCACCTTCAGTAGCTTAAACCGACAATTGGAGGCTGGTCTTGAGAAGGGCTACGCAGAAAAAGAGATTGTGGAGGCTGTAATTAGAGCCATCAGCCCGGGAATGAGGCTTCGTAGTTACCTCGAGGGAAAAACAAACCTCACTCTCGAGACTCTACGAGAGATATTACAAGTTCATTTCCGGGAAGGGGATGCCACAGCCCTCTACAAAGAATTGTCTTCAGCTAGCCAGGGGGCAAGTGAAACAGCCCAGGACTTTCTAGTGCGAATGTTGGACATTCGTCAAAAGATAATCCACGCCTCCTAGAAAGTTGACGCCACCCTCCGTTATGACCCCGGCCTGGTCCAGCAGATGTTTGTCCACTCCTTGGGGACAGGCTTGACAAGCGATGGTATCAGGATGGAAATGAGGGCACTCCTGGTGAACCCTTTCGTCAGTGATGAGGCTCTGTTCAGGCAAATCAAGTCGGCAGAAGAGCAGGAGGCGGAGAGAAAGAGCAAGCTGAAGCAGCAGAGGAGTGCAAAGGTAAACCAGGTGGGAGCACAAGAAAAAGAAAAAGACGATCAGCTTTCGAAACAGCTCCGCCAAATTCAGGCTGACTTGGCAGCCTTAAAAGCAGCAACTGCGGAGGTGAAAACCCAGAAAGAAACTCAAGATAAGCGTCCGGCTCCCAAACGCAAACCGGAGGATTGGGGATGCCGTGCGTGTCGAGAGGCAGGAGTAGGCACCAGCTGTAGGCATTGTTTCTACTGCGGGGGAGAAGACCACATCCTGCGAGGGTGCCTCCTGCGAAAGAACTCCAAGCAGGAAAACGGAAAGGGGGCGCCCCGACGGGACGAAGGACGACCCCAAGACAACTAAAGAAGTCCCAAGAACCTTCAAAAGTAAAGAACATGACAGAAAACAGAAACAAACCAAAGACAAAGAAAGAGACTAAGATTGCCAAGCTGATAGGGGAACGTTGCATCATCAAGTGTAAGCTGAATGGGCAGGAGGCAACAGCATTGTGGGATACGGGTGCCCAGGTAACCCTTATCTCGAAAGATTGGATAGATGGCTTCCTACCCAGACAAGAAATTAGGCCTGTGTCAGAGTTAATCTCCGGTTCTGGACTCCAGTTGAAGACTGCTAATGAGAAGGATCTCCCCTTTCTCGGCTGGGTCCGGGTGGAATTCTCCTTGGGAAGGGATGACAGAGACTTGGTTATAGAGGTCCCTGCTTTGATTACGCCAGACAGGTTGGAGCAGCCTATAATTGGTTCTAATGTCATTGCAGAGCTACTGAACCAGACGTCTACCCCATGGGAATCAAACTCTGCCACAGACCTACTCTCGGATGCAATACCCCAGAAGGCAAACCAGATTTCGTCACTCATTGCACTCCTGCAGAGTCCACAGGATGACAAGATTGGCATACTGAAGAGCCAAAGACAAGAAACCAGAATCACCAGTAACTCCTCAGTACAGGTAGCTGTTAGAGCCAAGATGTCCACATCAATACAGCATGAGACAGAAGCCCTCTTTGATCCCGATGAAAGTGAAGTACCACTTGGACTCAAGCTGAGTGAAGGCTTGATAAAGCTCAAACAGGGAAGGTGCTGTAAGGTTTGGATTCAAGTAACTAATACTACCAGTCATGATATCATACTTACAGGAAGGACATTCCTGGGAAGACTCCACGTTATCTCGTCAATTGTCCCTGGGGAGATGACGGAGTCTCCAGAACCAAGATGTAGTCAAGTTATTGCCGAGGGTACACCAGACAAAGGGTCTCCGGCCGAGGATTTTTTGTCCACCATTGACCTGTCTGCACTGCCCAAGCAAGAGCAGGATCGAGTAATGAGAGTTCTGAGCCAGGAAAGGGATGCATTCGCAAAAGATGACTCAGATGTTGGATGTATCAAAGACCTCAGAATGCACATAACTCTCAATGATCAGACACCAGTCAACAGGACTTACATGTCTATCCCACGACCACTCTACCAAGAGGTAAAAGATTACTTGACAGACCTGATTAACAGAGGCTGGGTAGCCAAGTCTTCGTCACCATATTCCTCCCCAGTGGTATGCGTGCGAAAGAAAGATGGCAGCTTACGCCTCTGCATCGACTACAGAGAGCTAAACAAGAAGACTATTTGTGATCGCCAACCGATACCTAGGATCCAGGATGTGCTCGATGGTTTGGGTGGGAGCTGCTGGTTTACAACACTTGACCAGGGTAAAGCCTACCATCAGGGCTTTATGGACGAAGAGAGCCGACCTCTAACTGCCTTCGTCACCCCCTGGGGTCTGTATGAGTGGCTTCGCATACCATTTGGACTCAAGAACGCTCCTGCAGTTTACCAACGTCACATGGAGTCCGCCTTGGAGGGACTCACCCATGACTTTTGTGTTGTCTACTTAGATGACATACTGGTCTACAGCCCGACATTTGAAGAACACCTTAGCCACATTCAACAAGTCTTACAGCGGATGAAACAGCATGGCATCAAACTCAAGCCGAGCAAGTGCAAGCTGTTTCAGAAGGAGGCCAAGTACCTGGGGAAGATCGTCTCAGCGGATGGACACCAACCAGACCCAAAGGACACAGCCGCCCTACAATCCTTGAAGGAGAAACGCCCAAGTACTGTAGGAGGTGTGAGACAACTGCTCGGTCTGATTGGATACTTCCGCCGCTACATTGCAGACTTCTCCAGAAAGGCCAAACCCCTGTATGACCTGCTGAAGGGACCCCCAGAAAGGTCATTCAAACCCAAGAAAAACACCACCAAGACGAAAAGAGACCTAGTGCCTTCCAGCCAACCAGTGACGTGGACAGACACCCACCAACAGATACTGGAGGAACTGGTTGACATGTTGGCATGCCCACCCGTCATGGCTTATCCGGACTACACCCAACCATACTGCCTCTTTACAGATGCATCACAAGATGGACTGGGTGCAGTGCTTACCCAAGAGCGAGATGGGAAGAGTTATGTCATTGGGTACGGCTCTCGTACTCTTAGTCCAGCCGAGAAAAATTACAATCTCCACTCCGGGAAGCTCGAGTTTCTGGCTCTTAAGTGGGCCATAACTGAGCACTTCAGGGACTACCTGTCCTATGCAACCCACTTCACCGTGTTCACAGACAACAACCCACTGACCTATGTCATGTCTACTGCCAAGTTAAACGCCACAGGTCTACGATGGGTCTCTGAGCTAGCGGACTTCAACTTCAGCATCAAATACCTGCCTGGAAGGAAGAACGCAGCAGCAGACACCCTATCTCGTTTACCACTTGACTTAGATCACTACAAGCAATCCTGCACTAAGGAAATCTCACCCGAGACCATCACTGCCACAAGTGCAGCAGTACTGGAAGAGAGCAAGAACACTACAGCATGGCTCCTCCCAGTCACGACCTCACTCAGTCCTGAGCCAGAACACCAGCCATCAGCTACCGTTCCCAAGTTATCGACTGACGAGGTACTGCATGCACAAGAGGCAGATGAAGTAATCGGACCAGTCCTACGGGCAAAGAAGCAGAATCATTTCCCAACCCGAAAGGAGCAGCAGGGATTTCCCAAGTGCACCAAGAGCCTTCTTCATGAGTGGAACAGACTCCAACTCATAGATGGCATCCTCTACCGAAAAACAGTCAACCGGAAACAACTTGTCCTGCCTAAGGTCTTTCATGCAATGGTCTTGACACAGCTCCATGATGAGATGGGTCACCAAGGGGCAGATCGCGTAACATCGCTAGTGAGAGACCGATTTTATTGGCCCCACATGCAGCGAGATGTGGAGCACTACACAATGAAATCGTGCAGTTGCCTGAAAGATAGAAAACCAGGACTGAAAACAAAGGCTCCACTTCAGCCAATCATCACGTCCCAACCCTTCGAACTAGTGTCGCTTGACTTCCTACATCTTGAAAAGAGCAAGGGTGGCCATGAGTACATACTTGTGATTGTGGACCACTACACCAGGTTCGCTCAAGCTTACCCAACCACCAACAAGAGTGGGAAAACAGCGGCAGACAAGTTTTTCAATGACTATGTGCTGAGGTTTGGCCTACCACAGCGCATTCACCACGACCAAGGCCGAGAATTCGAGAACCGCTTCTTTGCACAACTGTGCAAATACAGCAAAATAACAAGATCGCACACCACCCCGTACCACCCAGAAGGGAATGGCCAAGTAGAAAGATTCAACCGGACGCTACTTGGGATGCTTCGCACCCTCACTAATACAGAAAAGACGAGATGGAAGGATCATGTCAACAAAGTAGTTCATGCCTACAACTGCACCAGGCATTCGACAACAGGATTCTCTCCATTCTTTCTGCTGTATGGGAGGTCGCCGCATCTACCGATTGATTTAGCTTTTGGTCTCGGCAACGCTGAAGATGTACAGGGCCATCCCGACCACCAGGAGTATGTGAAAAGGTGGAAAGACCAAATGACGGAAGCATACAGGATAGCTTCGCAGTACATCTCCAGGGCAGCAGAACGTGGAAAGAAGAACTACGACAAGCACGTTCGCAGCACCCTACTTCATCCAGGAGATCGAGTACTGGTGAAGAACCTGGCTCCAGTTGGTGGACCAGGAAAATTACGTGGCTACTGGGAAGATAAGATCTACAAGGTGGAGTCTCAGAAGGAGGGCTCGTTAGTATACGTGATTGTTCCCGAGGATGGGAATGGCAGAACAAGAGTACTCCACAGAAACCACCTCCTGCCATGTGACTACCTGATACCGCCAACACCGACAGCACCAGCAGCCGACCAGCACGAACAGCCCCGAAGATCATCCCATAGACCAGCCCGACAATCCAGAGAAAGGAACACATACTCACAAGCTTCAGGGTCAAGCTCAGAAGAATCAGAAAGTGAATATTACTTCGAGTTTCCGGGATCCCCCAAGACCCAGTTGAAGATGTGAGTGACGACGTTCAGTCAGATATACTTCAAGCACCAGAAAGTGAAGGTGAGCTTGAAACAGACAACACTCTAGAACCAGATGATAGTCAAGCTTGTGAAGTAGAGATGGGGACAGCAGACCTACTACAAGATGACCATGGCAATGACAACGACAGTACCCAAGATCATATTCCAATTATAGGCGCTGAACAGACAGATGAAACCCCAGCACAGGACCCAGAAAATACAACAGAAATTAGGAGCTCTAGTCGTCAGCGTAGACCTCCACAAGTCCTGACTTACGACCGTCTTGGAGAGCCATCTTCAAGCACAGCCCAGGTCCAAGCCGTCTTAAATTCTCACCCTTACAACCCAACACATTTCCAACTCCAGGAGAATTGCTTCCCCTCTACACCAGAGAACCAACCAGTCCACCCAGACCAATCCTTTCTACCGCCACCCACTCTTCAGTCTATTCAGCAACCTCCTATCTCATCCCACCAATATTTCCCGAACCAATATCTTAATTCACAAAATGTTCAGCACCAAACTCTCCCCCACCTTGGTTTCCCATTCCAATACCCAGTCCAAAACTCTCAACCTCCAATGAACTTTTATGGACAACCTCAAAATGTCCAGAGACCTGATTTCCAACCAATGCCTATGATGATCCCGACATACCAGTCGTAAATAAGTGTCATCGCTGACATACGAAGAAGACTACAGACCAAACCAGAGAAGACCGAGATACCGATCTAGCATGAAGTGTTACTTTGGGACAAGAAATCAAGATAGCGTTGCCAAGAAAAGAGAACTGAACCACTGCGCAGTGTATTAGAAGAGGACCCGAGATCTCCAGCTGAAGATTTGATTGAAGAGACTCTGGCAATAATTTGAAGCGGATAGGATCCTCTAGTTTCTTGAGCAACTGGACCACTGGAAGTTACATGGTGACAGATCTGTCATGGACAATCTTAGGGTCAAAATGACCGCGTAACATGTTCTAATAGGGAAGGCGCCCCCTGTTAAAGCAAAAGTTACCATATTTTAGTCCAAATTGTAAAGTACGAGACAGAGTATGACACAGAAATAATTCTGAATTATCTCTAATAATCAATACTTTGCATTAACCGATAGTGGTCTGATAGAAAACCCAAATCATAGCCCAAGTAAAGGGGCATACACTTCCAGGTAAGATATTACCGACTAGGTCTCGTAAGTTGCTGATATAGTTACAAGAATTATAACGTACTTACGATTACTTATTTGTTTCGAAATTTTAAAGTTGTATAGCCACGATCCATTGGGGTGATAGATGATTAAGTTATTATTGAAATGTCATGGAAGACATTTATTTTTGGAGGGGCGGGTGTAAGGTCCTGAAGAAAATAGCCCCCCCCCCCTTTTTTTAATTTGCACTGTGCCAGTTCTATTGTATTATGATAGAAACTTTCCCTAGTCCACTATAATCCCCTGCCACACCCCAAGGAAAGTGGAAGAGTCCAGTAGCAAGAAGAAGTCACCACCAGTGATGTCATCATCATCACTTTTCTTGTTATACCTCTAATAACAACACGTGTGTGCTGACTCCTCCTTGTTACTTCAATAATAGGTAAGAAATTCAATATTTTCTACCTTTTCCTTAGTTATTACCATATCATGATTATTTTATATGTTCATATCATTTTAATTATGATTTGTTAGTTATTGAATTATGCATATAGATTGTAATATTGCCTAGAAAGTGAGAGAGAGTGATAGAGATAGAGAGAGAATAAGGAGATGGAGATGAAGTGTTTTATTCCTTTGTAAGAACAAAGAAAGATTGTTTATCATGTTATAAAATCATTATTTCATAGTTGTATTTAGTTATCAAAGTAGTTCATTTTGAGCACAAGAATCGAGAATTCACAATCAGATTCACTATTGATACAAATTTGTAATTTAACACTCACAACTGAGTATACTATATGTTAGTAGGATTAAAATTACTGTGTGAACACACCCAACGTACATTCTGTATAGCAACCTAGATGGGACAAGTCGAGTGTGAACACACACTGTTATAGCATACACAAGTAGAGGGATTAGCTTCATAAACGGGGATATTGTGTTCCCACTGCAGTACAAACTTAAGACTGAATGGGAACACAGCCCAAGGAGATGAAGAATGTCAATGACTCACCTTTTGGGACTGGGCTGGTAGTAATGGCATTTGTCACTGACCACTAATAGCCTTACTTAGAATCATAGCATAGAGAAAGTAT
Organism: Echinometra lucunter; assembly: GCA_029962745.1. Taxonomy (NCBI): domain Eukaryota; kingdom Metazoa; phylum Echinodermata; class Echinoidea; order Camarodonta; family Echinometridae; genus Echinometra; species Echinometra lucunter. The sequence goes on along the minus strand of JAPZVO010000420.1, from coordinate 13,321 downwards.
TTGTCACTTTGCAGTAAAGAGAAGATTTGTGAGAAAGCCCCAAATCTTCCACTTTGCCTGAATAGAACCTAATTAGGAATTAATTAAAAAGTGTTTGAACTAGAATATACCTTGACAAGGAAAGATTCTGTGTACAAGGATCTATTGTAGTATTCCACCCAGTGTCTTGTCAACTTGTTAATTTTGATTATATGATAGTTTTATTCTATGTTTTTGGAATTAGTTTAACCAGTCAGTATTTATGAATATATATAACTAACTTCATATTTTCGTACATTATTAATTAGATCTAGTCTAGGTGTTCTCGCCTTATACTTTGTTATATTGTATTTCCATGTTGTAAATAGACCAAACATTCCTAATCTCATGAAAAGACATGCTAGTGTGAACTAGCCTGAGAGGGTATGTGTCAGAAGCATTTTAATAGACTAGATACTAGCGGAGAAAAGCCAGATATAAACATTGGTTTTCAGAGTTTCATTTCTTGGGAGAAAGACTCCCGGTGTAAACACAGAACGTTCTACTGTTATTGATCATGACATATATATGGCCTTTTTTTCAGAATTCTCAACTGTTACCCAAATGCAGTTAACCCATGTTCTGGATTGAGAGATATTTAGGTCAAACATCAGATTAAAGATAATCCAGATATTTATTTGATACATTTCAACAAATGATTAATACTTTTTAATATTTCAGGAATAATTAGAGTTGTTTAATAATACATGAAAATTCAATAGATAAGATTACTATTTTACTTTAAAATGCTGTAAGAACAAATATTCAATTAGTTTCTGGAACTAACTATAGAGAAAATTACACATCACAGAATAGTTCTGAAAGTACTCAACATTGTAAATAGTATTTTACCTTTTGCCTTTATTCCATGAAAGTACATGACTATGTATATTGAAAATAAGCTGGAATAAAAGATCACTTTTCTTGTTATACCTCTAATAACAACACGTGTGTGCTGACTCCTCCTTGTTACTTCAATAATAGATCCATTTGGACAACTACATTCTCCTACCATCGAGGCGAGTGTAACAATTTTATGAAAGTTGCGAGAATGACATGAGATATTTTAACCAATTAATGGAAGTTAACAAAAAGAAATCAGTGATACAAAAGTTGTTACTGGAAAATGGACAAATAACATACGATGAAATGAAAATAACAAAAGAAATACATTCATTTTATAGTACATTATACGCACAGCCGTTAGTACACTCTAACACTCGGGACGAAAATTTATTTTTAAGAGGTTTACAAAAACTGTCTAACGAATCCAAAGAAATGTGTGAAGGAAAAATCACTTTAGGTGAGTGCATGGCAGTATTAAAAGAAATGAAGTGCAATAAGTCTCCAGGCAATGATGGACTAAGTGTGGAATTTTATGTTACGTTTTGGCCGGAGATTGGAGAATTGTTAGTGGAAGCGCTGAATACTGCTTTTGAAACAGAGGAACTTTCTCCTTCACAAAAACAAGCAATAATAACCTTGATTCAAAAAGAGGGTAAAGACCCGTTGCAAATAAAAAACTACAGACCGATTTCATTGCTAAATGTGGACTATAAATATTGACTAAAGTTCTTTCAAGGAGAATAAAAAGAGTATTAAATGAAATTATTAGCGTAGATCAAGTTGGTTATTTAAAAGGGAGATATATAGGTGAGGCAATTAGATTAATAGACGATATGATTTTTCATACTAATCATAACAATTTACAGGCATTTTTGCTGGCAATAGACTTCGAAAAGGCCTTCGACTCGGTCTCACATACTTTTTTGCAAACTGTTTTAAGATCATTTGGTTTTGGTTCATCATTCTGTAAGTGGGTTAGAACCCTTTATAATAATGCGCAAAGTTGTGTATTTAATGGAAATAGGTCTACAGGATATTTTAGCATTAGCAGAGGCGTAAGGCAGGGGGATCCCCTTTCCCCATATCTCTTTATATTATGTATTGAAACTCTTGCAAATTCAATCCGTCATGATGAAGAAATTCATGGAATAAATTTCGGAGATACTACGGTCAAACAAATTTTATATGCAGATGACATGACACTATTTATTAAAGATAAGAAATCGATGGAAAAGCTCGATATTTTATTTAAACAGTTTTCTAGTATATCAGGACTAAAAATGAATAGAGAAAAAACTTTCATTTTATTGCTGGGACCTCATAGTAGTTCACATGTTGTAACTCCTTTTGGAAAAATAGTTCAGATGATGAAAGTTTTAGGTATATATTTTTCATTAGACACCGAAAGGCAGCAACAACTGAACTACAAAGAGATAAGTAAAATTAAAAGATTACTCTGTTGGTGGAAACAAAGGGATTTGACGATAATGGGGAAAATTCAGCTTATGAAGACATTTATTTTATCAAAGTTGTTGTACGTTTCTTCACTTATGCCAGTACCGCAGTGGGTTTATGAAGACATCAATAATAACATTTCTGATTTTTTATGGAATGGGAAGGATAAGGTTAAAAGAGAGACATTGCATTTGGACTACAATAGTGGGGGGCTGAAGCTAACGGACTTTCGATTATTCATCCGCTCACAGAGAATCACTTGGTTAAAAAGACTTATTTTGGGAGAATCAGGTATGGGTTGGAAACGATACTTCAGGCATCAAACAAGGATAGTTGGCGGCCTACTTATATTTTTTTCCAATGCTGCACTGAACGTGCTTAGTCTCAATATTCCAACCTTTTATCAAAATATGGTGGAGTCATGGCTTTGTACTAAAGAATTTATATTGGAAAAAGAACATAACAGAAGAAATGAAATTATATTTAACAATAAATTCATTCGTGTCGATGGAAAAACGGTCTTTTTAGAAAGCATTTTCCTTAAAAATATTTACAAAATACATCATATTGTAGATACAGAAGGAAATTTGAAGTCGTTCAATGATTTTAAAAGAATGGGATTAAATAATTCGGAAATTGAATTATTAAAAAAAATTGTTTCATTTAATTCCTACCACGTGGAAACCCTTTTTAAATAAAAATGACTATCCTGATGAATTCAATCCGTCTATTAAATACAAGAACAGAAAAGTCAAGTGCCGCACGCAATCTTGTAGACAGATATAATGTTTCAGGAAAAGAAATACAGTATATATTCTTGACACCTAGGAGGTCCACCTTGAATAATAGGTTAAGGGAGTTTCAGTTTAAATTACTTTATAACCTAGTTTACACCAATCAACACCTGTTTACCTTTAAAATCTCAGTCGATAATGCTTGTTCATTTTGTAAAAAAGAAGAGGAAACATATGAGCATTTATTTTTCGTATGTGAAAACGTAAGGCATCTTTGGAGAGACTGTGGTAATTTGTTTGATGACAAAGAAATAAAAAACATTAACTGGAAAGGAGTTCATGTTGGGATACAAACGTCTAATAAAGATAAAGATCTACTGTCAAACCATCTAATAATTTTAATTAAGTATATGATATTTACTTACAGTAAAAAGAATGGACTGCCCCCAACGTCACAAGACATTATTAAACGAGTAAAAGAAAGTGAAAATGAAGAAAGAAAAATAGCTGAGCAAAAGGGTACATTACAAAAACATTATAAGAAATGGGAGAGAATGGAGTCATTGGCCACTCCAGCTGGAGGAGTAACACAAATCTGATTAATCTAGGCTTCCCGGGGGGGGGGGGTCATGGGGGGAGGGGAGCTCGGGTTTGGGGAACACCCAACGCAGGGGTGTTTTCTTAATAAAAGATTGCCTCAGAACATCATTGTGGTCATTTATTAATAGTTGGAAACTCATTTTGTTTTTGTTTATTTTGTTTATGGCTTCTTTTTTTTTTTTCTTTTTCTTCTTCTCTTTGGTAAAATTTATGTATGTGAAACTTATATAAAGGAAACTTATATTTTAAGGGAAATAAACTTACAAAGCTTGAAAAATGGAAAGCTGTAATAAGACTGTGGCAAATGATGATTATTAGTCATATCATGAAACATGATATATATTTCTGTTGTCAAAATATATAAACTTTATAATAAGTAGATTTCCATTTTGTTGGTTGGTATATGTATACGTATACATGTACGAAATGTATGATACGCTGTTGACATTCCATTCACCAAATGGAAAGGTATGATTATTTTCCTTGAATTTTGTATTATTTTACTCAATATATGTTTTGAAAAATATGTTTCCAATTTATGTACAATATGCATGGAAAATGAAGTTTTGAGGAATAAAAATCATTGAATACAAAAAAATACTCCCCCCCCCGCCCCATACTAGGGGGTTTTTTCACCATTTTTACCAATTTAAACAAGAAAATGCAATATTCAAGGTACATACACATGTATATCTCCGCTTCATTCAGCAAGCTTTCTGTGATACAATAAAAGAAGCGCCCTGCAAGTCGCAACAATAGCACTAAAATTTGCAATAACCAAAAAACTGAAAGTTAAACAACAACGCATAATTATGTGCATGCACACGAAACATTAAAATGCAATATGAACATTAACAATACAACACACCAGCAAAACTGAGTGCTTCGCTTTTTTCCTCATATACAAAATATGAAATACTGAGCAGGAAACAAATGCACCGGCATGGGCATATAGTAGAGTATATAGTGTGTACAAGATAATGAAATCTGGAAAATATAACTGCTTCGACGAGTACCACTAAGAGAATTACGGGTCAAGTAGAGATTAAGCAAGTAGAACTTTCTAAACATGAACACATTTAATAGTGTACATGGGCAAATGAAAAAAAATCACCACCCAGGCTGTAGTTTTCAGAAAATGCTGATCCAGAAAGTTATATTTTTAGATTAAACGTCACAAGAAGCAAACTTTCACAATCGCATGCAAAATGCGACAAAAAATATGTTGATAACAAGCACACAGGAAAAAGACAAGGCATCACAATCACTTTCAAAGAAACCTTAAATTCTACACAATCCATTAAGTAATAACAGCCTGAAAGTTCAACGGTTAAAGTCCCAATATCATGCGTGTTTTCTGCCTTGCTATTTGGGAAATTGTGGATGCGTTACTTAACAGTATGGGAGTCTAGGGAGAAATTATGAAATTCGCGTGATATCACAAATATAAAATTGAAAATAAACCATGGTTGAAATTTATTGGGGGGGGGGGGGGGGGGCTGGCGCCCTCCAAGCCCCCCCCCCCCCCTCCAGTACGCCATTGACATCAACACTTGCAGTCCAGAGTTATCAGTGTTTTCTACATCAACACTTGCAGTCCATAATTCCTACAATTCGTTTTTTGTCTGTTTTGTTTTTTGTTTTGTTGTTTTGTGTTCTTTTCACACAACAATGAAGTTCCTGTAGTCCAAAGTTCCTGAAGCTGTCCGCAGTCGAATTTCTCACAGTTTTCACACAAACTCTGAAGTTCTCAACACTTTTTCAGCTGGTCGGCATGGACGACTCGTGTCACTGTCCCGTTGACCACGTTCGTTAGAAGGAAGGTTGCTGGAGTCAGCTGTTCCTGAACCACAAATGGGCCCGTCCATCGTGGTGCTAATTTGGCAGAGAAATTCCTGCTGGCATTCGATAGTGGGTATGTCTTCACCATCACCTCATCACCCACTTAATTGACTCGGCACTCATCGCGACCTTTGTCGTAGTTCCACTTTGAGTTCTTGACAGCCTGTTAGCGATTGTTCTCGATCTCCTCTTTGGTGGGGATGTCCTGGTTGCCCTCGGTGTGCAGGCGGTTCGTTAGTGACGCGGCCAAACGTCTCCCAAACATGACCACAGATGGTTCTACGCCCAAGGTATCATGAGTACTGTTATTCAGGGCGAATGCAAGTTCAGCCAAATGGATATCCCACTGCCGATGGTCCGCTCCTGTGAAGGCTTGGAGCATAGCCTTAATATTCCTGTTCACTCGCTCCACCCAGTTCGTCTGGGGTGGTACGGTGTGATGAACACTTGTTGGATTCCCCACTCTGCGCACACAGCTTTCAGCACTTTCCCCTAAACTGGGGTCCATTGTCCGACAGCAGGATTCCTGGTGGTCCGTATCGACAGAATAACTCCCGTACCAGGGTTGTGGCCACTGACTGGCTTTTGTGCAGTCTTCAAGGGTAGGATCTCCGCAAATTTGGAGAAATGGTCGACAGCAACCAGGATGTACTCATGTCCAGCATATGACTTCGGAAGTGGACCCATGAGATCCACCCCAACCTTCTCCCACGGCCTCGAAGAAGTGGTGGAGAGCATTTTCCCTTGACGTCTATGGTATATTGTAGGCTTTGTTTCAAGACAGACTTTAAAACTGCGGATGAAGCTCCTCACAGACTGTGACATACCATCCCACCCAGTGGCGTAGACAGGTTCTCACACCTGGGGGGGATGATATGCCGTTCACGAGAAATCAAGAATTTTTTTTTTTCTGTCAAACTCATACTTAAGTATAAAAACACGCCCTCACCCACCTGCACAGACCCCCTTACACACAATTTGATTATTATCTTGCGAGCGAGCGAAGCGAGCGAGCAAATTTTTACAATTTTTCTGATTTTCAATCGCATTTTCAAATAGAAATTCTATAATATGATGAGCGAGCGAAGCGAGCGAGCCAAAAATAAGTGCTTTTCTCGTTTTAAATCACATTTTCAAATAGAAATTCTAAAATATGATGGTTGTTTATGACAGATTATTAAAAATTTTATTAACTGATTAATTCAAATATCATTTCTTCCTTTAAAAAGTGTGTGGGGGATATTTGTACACGCCATCCTCCCTCTGAGAGAAGTGGGGGGGGGGGGATATATCCCCCATCCCCCCCCCCCCCCCCAGGATTTACGCCAATGATGCACAGATATGAATAGAAAATATACGCACCGTGACAACCAAATATAGAATATGGACTGATACACATTATTGCATATTTGCATCACGCCATTTATCTTTTTTTTTTAATTTTGTTGTTACACCACTTCAAAAAAACTGTGACGGCGCCGAATTTACCCAAAAGTAATATAAATAACTACATAAATCAGAATAATGGTCGTTATAGTTATGATAGTAATTTTCATTTCAGTCACATTAACGATGATGATGATAACTATTATTATCATAAGCATAATAATAATAAATTACTAATCATCATCATTTATTATTATCATTATTATTATTATTGTTATTGTTATTATTATTATTATCATTATCATTATTATTATCATTATTATTATCATTATTATTATTGTTATTATGATTATGATTATTATTATTATAATTATTATTGTCCTTCCCTGAAACCTGGGGGGGATGATTGTACATGTCATCCCCCCCACCTTATGAGGTGGGGGGGATGCATACCCCTCATCCCCCCCCCCCCCCCCCGCTGTCTACGCCCCTGATCCCACCAAATACCTAATGACTTCAAATTTTTCAGAGTCTTACGCCTTCCAAGATGGCCTGCTCTAGGCTTGCAATCTCACTCTACCAACACAAGATTTTGCAGAACCTTGGGAATGACTACACAACCATCCTTAATATACAAAATCCTTCCTTTCAAGCTAAAGGCGGAAACCCGCTTACTATCTACATCCTTAGCATTCTTTTGCCTTTCAAGCATCTGAATTACAAGCAAAAGCTTGGGATCATTTCTTTGGGCCTTGACTAAGGAATCATCTGTCACTTCCAAAGAGAAACAACAACCTGTTGCCTCCTCCTCAACACATAGAGGGTAGGAATACCTGTCTACCTTCTCAGCCTCCCGAGAATCGATATGGACACAGGCCTGGTGATACCATTGATCACAATCATCGCATTGTATCCAGTCGACCAAATCGTCATCAGGGACAAGGCATTCACTGGCAGCACAACAATACAATCACCCTTGGCACCGTCTTGATTCGGGGAGACCTCACTCACAACTCCAACAATGGGGGCAATATGACCTTCAGGGATCCTAGATAAGGCATCGGGGACATGATGCTGTTGTCCAGGTCTATAATATCATCTGAAACCGAAAATCCTGAAGCCTCAAAATCCAACGTGCCAACCACCCATTCTGCTTCTTCTTGCGAAACAACCAACAGAGCGCCTGGTGGTCGGTAACAACACGACAATCCCTACCTTCCAGATAATTATGGTCGCCAATTCTCAAGGGCCCACACTACAGCCAGACATCCTTCTCGGTAGTACTGTAGTTTTTCTCAGCCATAGACAAAGACCGACTTGCATAAGCAATAGTTCGGATCCCCGAATGTTGCTGCTGGGTCAGGACTGCACCAATTCCGACAATGCTTGCATCAGTGTGCACAGCAAACCTGGACTCTTCATCGGGGTAACCTAGTATCGGCTCAGAGAGGAGTCTCTACTTAAGGGTCCGGAAAGCACGAGTGCAGTCAGCTGTCCAATCCCATGCAACGCCCTTTTTCTTCAGTCTATGAAGGGGTGCAGCAATATCTGAGAAACCTGGGATGAACTTCTGATACCAGCCAACCATCCCAAGGAACCTCTCCAGTTTCTTGACTGACCTTGGTTGGGGGTAATCAACAATGGTGGACACCTTCTCAGGATCCATCTTGAGTCCATCTGAGCTGACAACATGTCCAAGATATTTCATCTATTGGCAGGCAAACTGACATTTCTCAGCATTTACTGTAAGTCCCGCTTGTTGCAAGCGGCCAAAGATCTCTCGGAGGTCGGAGATATGTTGTTCGATACCCGGAGAGAAACACACAATGTCATCCATGTAGACATAACAATTCTGTCCATGAGGCCATCTAGCACCTTGGACATCAGCCGTTGGAAGGTGGCTGGCCCATTTACAACACCAAAAGGTAACACCTTGAACTGAAATAGGCCCCTATGACAAACAAAGGCAGTCTTCTCAACATCCTCATCTGCCACCCTCACTTGCCAGTAGCCACTGCGCAGATCTAATGATGAGAATACCGATGCACCATGCAGAGAGCTTAGAATGTCATCCACGGTAGGCATGGGGAAGGCATCGACCTTTGTCACCGTATTGAGCTTCCTATAATCTACACACATCCTATATTTCCCATTCTTCTTTGGGACCATTACCACAGGAGCAGCCCAAGGAGAGTCTGAAGGCTCAATCTTCCCCAAATCCAAAAGTCTATCCAACTCTTCGTCAAGAGCTTGCCTCTTCTCAGGGCTCGCCTTATAAGGATGAGAACGGATGGGATGAGCCTCTCCCACATAAATCCTATGAGTAGTCACATCTGTATGACCAGGTACCCCACTAAATACATCAGAGAAGTCCTCGACAACCTGATCTAACCTCTGCCTATCCACTTGCAGTGCTGCCCCCCAATCCCACCTGAAGGGACGTCAAACCTTCGGGCACTAACTCGGTCTCATTAATCATTCCTAACACCCCCTTGGGTTGACGAGTAACTTTCGCCCCTAACTCCTCACACAATGCAGAGGTGACCAAGGATACCTCTGACCCAGAGTCCAGCAGGGCTCTGGTCCTAACAACTTGGTCCTCCTGACCTTGAATAACAACGTCTGCAGTTGTAACACTACCTTAGTATCTGCAATAAAATTGCACTTCGGTGACGGCTCCTGAGGGATGCCTGGTGAAGCCATCGGCTGGGGACTTAACCCCGGCGGTACTGGGCAGTTTGCGAATATGAGTCCAAGCTGACCACAGCGGTAGCAAGCAGCATTGTAAGACCTACGTCCGCAGTAGATGCACCACTAGCACCTGCCCGTCTACGAGAGGAAAGCTCACCTCCAGAAGGGGGGCTATACATGCATGCATTTGCTCCTCTTTGAATAACCAACTCATCTGCCTTGCGAGCTAGGGCAATGAGGGAGGTTGCTTGGAATTCCCTGAGCTTCAGCCTCAAGACCTCATCTGAAACTCTCTCCAGGAATTGGTCAATCATAACCAAATTAAAACCCTTGCAGACCTCTGGTATCTCTACCATTTTCTGGGGTATGTCTATCCATTTCAAGAAATAGTCCTGCAACTTGTTCACGAATTCTTCGAATGTCTCATTCGCCCTTTTGTTTTCACTTTTGAATTTGATGCGGTATGCCTCGGGGGTGAGGTGGTACCGCCTTCTAATGGCCTACACAATACTGTCATAATCATCCTGCTCCTGAGCGCTAAGGGCATAGAATGCCTGTTGGGCGCGTCCAGTCAGGTACGGCTCCAGTAATCTCGGCCATTCCCCTTTTTGCTTGCCTGCTGCCAGAGCCAACCGTTCCAAGGTGCTGAGGTAGCATACAATGTCGTCATCACTGCTTAGTTGATGCAAGCCCTTTAGTGAGGGGCCACTTTGGCTACCAATCGTAGCAGACAGTATGGATTTGCACAATTTCTCCGTCTCCTGCTGATGGGACTCTTCGAGGCGTTTCATGACCCGGAAAAGGTCATCCACACCCACACCGGTACCTCTTGGCTCAGGTTCATCCTCAATCAGCTTGGGCAATGCACATAGAAAGGAGATGCGCTCTTGCTTTGTCTTCACTGCATTTGTATCAATATGGTTCAATTCGCACAGGTGTGCTATGTGATCAGTAGTAAATCTGCCGAGGTATGTTGATCTATCTACATGTATGTCTGTCATATTTTTATCTATTTATCTATTTATTATTTATTTATTTATTTGTTTATTTATTTATTTATTTATTATTCTTTATTTATTTATTTATTTTAGGTTTTTATTATCTTTTTTAAAAACTTATCTAGAATTGATCTGAGTTACAACTTGGGGTGACAAGGAAATTGTCTAATTTCCAATTACCTGCGCTAGTAGTTGTGACAAGGGGGTTACTCGTTTATTGTATTGTGTTTAATCGAAATCTTATTCGTAAACTTATTTTGTTTATTATTTACTGCATCTGTATTTAGTTTATTTATTCATTTATTTATTTACTTATTTATCTATTTTATTTCTTTATTCATTCAATTTAATTCTATTTTATATTTAATTTATTTATTCTTTAATAGCAGTGTACTAGATTCTATTGTTACTTAGTTTAATTCCCAAGACTAGATCTATAAAGAGCAAAATGAGTGTTAAAACTGACCAAATAGGATATTATTGAAAATATAAAATATCAAGTAACATGAAACCCCTCCTCCTAAAAAATGTTCCGACTACTCGGACGAGAAATAAATAGCATAAATTATATAATTTCAAGCGGCGTGAGCTGAGAGCACTGAAATAACCAAATTGTATCTTTATTCTAGATATTTTGCTTGCAGAAAAGAAAACAAACGATAACATAGTTTGTTGTTCTGAAAAAAAACCCCAGAATATACCCCATTTTGAATAGCCAATAAAAATATCACATAGATTATTCTGATATTCGTATAATTAAATAGGTTATTGTTGGGAGTCCAACGTGCCATAGCCAAGAAATCGTGAGGGGTGGGGCACGAAAAAACAAAAACAAAAATATTTTTCATTTCTTTTGATTTTTAAAAGAATCCAAGAATTAGGTGATTCTCAAGATGAATTTAGATCAATACAAGACCTATACCCCCAGCGCCCCTCCATGCAAGGCCCTAATTAGCTAAACCACTCGTAGATTCTGCACTTGTTATTCCCTCCCGTTCGAGTAAAAAGAACAAAGAAGTAACAGAATTTCATTCTCTGAGGTCGCTCTATGAATTGCCATGCTCAAAATTTTACTTAATTTAAATTTTACTTAAGTAAAAGTGGCTGCCTACATTTTTTTTTGTTGTTGTTGTTATAAGTTTCAAGACAAGTTTCAAGATTTAAAAAAAAGAAGTGGGTTCAATTGTGACGGAATGCGCGCAGGTTATGCGCGGGCATTGCGATGTTGGTTACAAAGTTATCATTTGATTTTGATCACTATATTGATATTATTGATTTGCCCAAGTTGGTAATCTAGTTATTCTCTTCGAAATATTTATCTTCTAATCTTTCATTATGAGTGATGAACGTAAGTCATTTTTAAACGACATTAATTTTAAATATTACACTACTGAAAAAATTGTCATTGTGTTTCTTTGAATTTTACCCTTTGTAATGAATAATATGACGTGAACCCTGAAAATAATCATGCGTTGCTTTATGCAAAAAATAAAAAATAAAAAAAAAATTGATCGAGTTAAATCAAGGCGTTGCTTATTGATTATAATGTATTCTTATTTATGGGGCACGAATTTACGACATCCTGAAGCATATGGTTTGGAACAGGACGATTAAGCTTAAAATAATTTTAGAATTCAAGGCTTTAGTTATAATATCTTATTCTTTTTAACAAACAAAAAAATTATAATTGTCATGATCGGAATGGATTCGTCTAAAAAACTCTTATTGTGCATATGGATTTTAATTATTTACTGATATATCTGCCATTTCATTCAGAAATGAAATTACATGAAGCCAAGCACAATTTCTAAAAATAAGTGCGCATTTGAAGTCTAAGATCAATGCGTCCATGATTGTGACGTAGGATGCTCACGCATCGAGAACTACCTAGTTACAAAGTTATCTTTTGACTTCGATAATCATTGTTATCTCTGATGTGCACAAGGTGCTATTCTTGTAATTCTCTTTGGTTTATTTCTTGTTTAATCTTTCATCATGAGTGACGAACGTAAGTATTTTATAGAAAACACATACATTCATCATTTTATAATGAATTTTACAAACTAGAACAATTTCTCATAATATTTCTCTCCATTATGGACATTGCGGTTGATATACTATCCTTGAAATAATAAACCTAGGGGGTGTTTCAAAAAGCTGTTCGTAAGTTGCGAACGACTTTACACACGACTGGAACATGTTCTTGGGTGCTAATCACATTCTCAATCATGTACATGTAGCACATGAATATATTACCAGTCGTGCGTAAAGTCGCGAGTAACTTACGAACAACTTTATGAAACACCCCCCTGCATTGATATAAACCATTTATGTCCTACGTCGATGTTTTACCAAACTCGTGTTTATAAAGAATTTCATTTCCGTTTGGAATGAAGAAATGTCTCGAAAAAAAAGCACTGTCATAGGATATAAAATTGTATTTTTAAATATCAATTCAGATAGATTGAGATGAATGTCAGACTTATGAATTGATTTTGAATTATTTACTTTAGATTAAACAGGTTTTCATCGTATCTTTCCTTTCTTTTTGTTCTTATTCAGCGAGCAGAGTTATTCCTGCTTTCAAGCGTCGGCTAGAAGATATGCTTGTCTTCGAAGGATATTTGTATATGAACGATATCCAGATCAACCAGATCGAGGCGTTCCTTCAGTACATCAAGGATCAAGCCGGGCTGACGACAGACGAGCAGGAAGTCGTACAGGAGGACAAGGAAGGGAAGCCAGAAGAGG